>JAZGTJ010013839.1:0-14622 GCA_036877575.1 Botia almorhae
CATTCTCCTGGCTTTCATACTGACGTGGACACCTTACAATATCATGGTTCTGATCTCCACCTTCTGCTCCGACTGTATCCCGCTCTCGCTCTGGCACCTGGGATACTGGCTGTGTTATGTCAACAGCACGGTGAACCCCATGTGCTACGCGCTCTGTAACAAAACCTTCCAGAAGACCTTCAGGACGCTGTTGCTGTGCCAGTGGAGGAAGAAGAGAGTAGAAGAGAAACAAAACCCCGAGCGACAGAGACACAGTGAATGAGGGTTTGTACAGGAAACACATGAACTGATGTCATGACGACCCCAATCATTTAGAGGGGCAATATAGACAACAACATGAAGATGTGTAATCAAGAGACTATAGAACAAACATACAGTCATATTTCTTGTTCAGTGATGGTTTCATTTGTGCTTGTTAATTTAAAGGGCTACACGTTTTCATGCTGCATTTCTAAGACTTTGTGTCAATTGCACCACATCCAGATGTCATTACTGGGAGTGTAGCTTTAAAACAACAGCAGGAAACGTCATTTTCTCCTCATGAATCTACGGAAGAACTTCTAAAGGTGTCACGTCTGCATTCAGCGGTGTTTCATGTTGTCATGTAAGTTAATCATCTGCAGATGATCATTTCTGATAAGTGAGCCTCGGCATTTCAGGAGAAAAACAGTTTGTACCAGCAAAGTGACTTTTGTCAATTGGTGCTTGGAATTACAGTGTTCATTGTAAATGTGCAAATTAATTTAACAATTAAAGTGATCAAACATATAAGAACTTTCTACTTGTTTGGAGCAATATAACCATCTTCATCCTCACTTTTTTACTGTAACTCTGTGAACAATTGTATGTGTGAACCATTTTTAACTACACCTGCCTCATAAAACAATGAGTTCTCCGCGTCAGGGTGAGAGCGTTCGCTGCGGTGCCCTGGAAGAGACCCAGATGCAGGCGAAACTGAGCGTCTTCATTCTCCATCAGCACCGGATTGTACTCGCCCGTCTTCGTCACACCGTCTTTGTCTGCCAGCTTGATGCCGAGGTTGTATCGCGCTGGGTCGCGGGTAAGCTGGTGCAGCTAGTCGTTGCCGGTGTGGCGTCTGAATCAGTGCGTGTATTCATCCCAGGTATGTTTGAAGTCCGCGCTGCTGTTGACCATGATGTGCTGCACGACTGCCAGGCCGCCCACCAACCCACCGTCGTGCATGGCGCAGTAAACAGCTATGGGTGCATCAGCGGGTTTGGTCAGATACACGCCGTCCCTCGCCTGACCAGCCGAAGCTCATAACAGTCTCTGGGAATCTCTAAGCAAAGAAACATCAGTCACAGGTACAGCTGATCCACCTCAGATCAGGGTGAGTTGTGTTCCAAATTTACTATGAAATTAAACCCCATTTATATTATTTTTTTTGTATGTTTCTGGTGTTACTGTGATAATCTATCATTCCAAAGAAACTTTCCCTTTGTTTTGATCACATCCCTGCCTATATTTTGATTGTCCTGTTTTACATAACAATACATAACACTTGGCTTTTATCCAAAGGAACATCAGATCATTCATGATGTACATTCACCAATATTTGTCCCTGGGAATTGAACCCACAACCCTGATGTTATGAACACCACTCGTAATCAGTTGAGCTCCACATTACCCCTTCCACATGCTAATCCTGGCAATTTACCAGCAAATGACCAGAACGACTTTACCAGTAAATACACAAATGTGCCAAACGATGTTGTTTTAAAACATGACAAGGGTTTGACTTTGTTTCAGAACGCATGCAGTTTGTATTTTTGTTAAAAACATTTATGTTCATGCAGATGCTTTTGATCCAACATCATATTCGAAGAACATCACTGACTTCTGTAAATACGCCAAAATGAATCTTTTTCTTCTGGAGAAAGCAGATGATGTTTTCTGCAGGTGACAGTTTACTTTTAACACATGCCAACAGCTGTAGACATATAAAATAAAATATCAGCAGGATTTATCAGTCTGTGTGACAGACAGAGCAAGATAATAATGTGGAAAAATTCAAATCAAAACACTGAGAAAATAAACATGAAGCAGGAAAATTATTTTTATTCATAAAGTAAAAAATAAAGTCTTACCGTTAACATCTTAAAAATGTATTTGTATATTTTAATATGCATTTTGGCCTTTGACTGTGTTGCAATGCTGGTGATTCAAACACAGACCACTGGAGATGAATCAGAGCTCAGTCAGAAGTTATACCATATGACAAGTGTAGATGTTATGATGATCAGGCCACTCGAAGATATTTTAGGTTTGTCCCCCTGCCCCCCCTCCATACACACACGTCGGTTATATTTAGAGTCTCATCTGTTAATGTCACTTGTTGGACATAAACTTATGTTCAATAACACACAGAAACACAAGAAACACTTCAAACTTTTATTAGTTTTTCATAAAACAACAAGTGGTGTAAAATATTTTACCTGACCTGTTTTCTGTTTATGGCACTTTTTATCCACACTACTGTAACACCAGAAATAATCCATGGAAAATCTGAGATTTGCAGCATAGCAGCAGTAAAAAGATGAAAACAGATGCCTGGACGGGATTGTTTCAGTCCAGTCTTATAACCTCTTTCAGTTTCCACAGATGAAACCAGGTCCACATCAGACATGACATCAGCTTTATATGTCTCTCTTAATTGGTTATTACCTCCGCCTCGGACCTCCACCTCTTTGACTTGGAGCTCCACCCTTTGAGACTCGGGTTGCACCTCCTGGCTTCTTGTGACTTTTGGGTGGAGAAAAGAACTTGGTCATGAGCTCGGAAACATCTGGAAGCTCATGGTTGGGATTCAGCATATTCATAGACTGCTCCATTTCCTTTGAAAAAAAAAATTAATTAAAACTATTTTGAAATGGAGACTATTTATTCTACTGCAGTAAAGTCATTAAACCTGTTCAGCACCTTCTGTGCCCGTCACTGTACAGCACCACACAGACTATTCACCTCACATGACATGTTCTGAAGAAAAGGTGTGCAATGTATATAATGCAGGACGTGTTTTATAAAAATAATCAGTGGTTGGAAGCTGCATAGTGAAGAACACGTCAGAACAGATGCTCAGTTAAAAGATGATTATTATATTAAATTTAAGGCAATAGCAGGACTTCTGCACTGTAACAGGATGTCATGAAACAGATGACATAAAACTTTATATAATCTTGATCATTTGTAGAAACTGTAGAAAACCCAAAATTCTAATTATGAATGTTGTCTGTCTGTATTTTTAAAAGATTTAAGATAAGATTTTTGATAAGCATTAAACCAGAGCGACACTGATGCCCAGACAGAAAGTGACATTATTGAGTGTGCGTACCCTTCTGATCTCTGGATCACTGGGGTTGATGACTTTAGGAAGAAGAAGAATTATCAGAAGAGGAAGAACCATCATATAAACCTAAAAGAGCAGTCACATGACAAACATGACACAGAGACAAAAACAATGTGTTCAGACTGCAGTTACAGTATAAGTAAGTAAGTAAGTAAGTAAGTAAGTAAGTAAGTGATTTATTAAAGAGGCCCACCATTGGATTCATGAAGAAATCTGACCAGTCCCAAGTTTCTCTCTTGATAAAATATGAATGAAGGCCAGTGTATCTCATCTGAAGAGGGTACGGCAGGAGAATCACCTCCGAGGTCTTAATGTAGTTCACGACACGAGCTCTACAGAAACAACACACACAGTATGGATTGTTTCACATCTCATCTTTATAGTACAATCATTTCTCTTTTCAAATTCCAACAGAATTTAGCAGTATATTTGCAAAGCAAAGTGTAGTGACCCCCAAAGCCTCATGATAGTCTGTATGTTTTTGTAGTATACACGTCAATGGTGCAGATACAATCACATGTGTAATGTTTTACAGCAGTAACTGTGTAATGTGGATCATAAAAGCCAAAGTTTAGATGTTCACTGCACCTAATTTTGCCTGTGGTTGTGATGTCTACTCTCACAGGTTGAAACCTGTATGCTGGAGAGGAGATTTCCAGCACATATGATCCTGAAGGCACATCACTGACAGTAAACCGTCCATCATACCTACAATACATAAACAGCACCGTCACAAACACCGTACTGTGGTGTCCCAAGCAATCCCACTGCTGTCTCGTGTTTACTGACCTGAGAAATCCCACGTGTTTGTCTCCATCCAGCAGAACCTGAGCAGAAGAGATCCAGTCTTGAGTTCTGACTCCAGGAACCAGCGCTCGACCCGTCAGCTGAACCCTCACGTTTTCTAATCTCAAATGATCATCATCATCGCTCTGTTCTTCTGGCGTCGCTTCACGGGAGACACGCACGTAAAACCCCAGCAATACAACAGCCCATAAGCAATAATTCATCTTCTTTGACGATTTCATTCAATTTAGTTCGTTAATTGGTCATTTGAAGCGGGTTTTTTTTTCGTTTCAGATAAGTTGCAGGTTCACGCGCCTGCTGTCAAAGTTTGACAGGCGCCGGGCGATGACGTCACAGAACACGCGTAACAAAAACATACATGAAAAATATTTAACAGATTTGTTTAATGATTAATAACATGCCCAATAATGACAGAACAATAATCAGTTTTAGATAACAGACTTCTTAATTTATTCATTAATTAGTAAATTATTTATAAATCATAAATTATGTGTATTGTGCTCACATGATTTTTATTACATTTATTTAGTGTTTTTAAAAAAAGTGTTAAAATTTCATAAGAGGTAGATTGTCAGTATGTGGTTGTTTTTACAGGAGATTTTGTGTATGACATTCATGAGGTAAGATCAAATCAGATTTATGCTGTCAAATATGAAACGTGATTCAGTGTGCAGATCAGTACAGTACAGTCAGCATCTGCTTTAATGCTTCTAGAGTTATTAACCTGAATATCATTTTGTAATAAATTACTGCTAAAAATAGACATCTTTACTGTTTTCACAACTTAGTTACAGTGTCCCTGAGAAGCATTTGTTTTGTTTGGCTGTTAAAATACTTTAGCTTATCTCAGTTTAATGTTCAGTGTAACTGCCACTCAGTGATTGGTTGTTTGAAGTGTGTAACACTGTAACACTGTGAATGTTTGTGACACATGTGAACATTGGCTCAATCAATAGCAAAAGTTTGGGGCATGATTATCTGTTTGTCCAACCAAATACAAAACAAAATCTTTTTGCAATTCTGTTTGGTGATGCAGAAATCAGGCTTCAGCTTAGAGTCACAGAACAAATGTCTGAATATCGATACATTAGATTCAGTATATCATGTCAGGTGTCAAATACAGACAAACATTTTTACAGTAAGAGCAGGTGAAGTCAGTTTTCCTCTGGTTTACAAAAGTGTTCAGGGAAATAACCACAGGTGTAGGTTAACACAGTAACATGAACATGTTCTGCTACTGATTGAAAACCACAGGGTCTAAATACATTTTGTCTTTAATGCTCTACCTATTGTTTTATAATTTCATACCCAACAAACTTGCTTTCATCAAAATAAATGCCACTTGCTTTGATCTTCTGATATGTAGTGCAATGAAATTCAGATGTGTGTGTGTGTTCAGATACTGTAAATTATTTGAGATATCTATATACATGAAGAACTGCATCATCTTTGACATGTCTGATGTTTCACTGTAACATTATAATCAGAGATGAGCACACAAACATTAGAACCATTGGCATTAGAACCAGTTTTGCTTATTTACTGTACACGACCAGTCACTCAAATAGAAACACACACAGAGCTGTTTGAAAAGTCATTAAAGCAGGAAAGATCCTGAAACATCTCATAGTCTGTACTGTAATGTGAAGGTACTGTATTGTACCATGATTTTAATGGTGATATTTGTTCTGCTGTCCTTATGTTTTGCTGATTTAAATGTAAATTATAACTGGACAACAGTTATAACTGCACATTATGATTATGAGATCATAAGTTAGTTTGTACAGTACAGTAATGTACAGACAATATTAACTGATACAAAACATTATAGTGGTTTTAAAAAATGAATGTGTTTAAGCATTGGTTATCTTATCACCCTGTTGGATGAAACGTGATGATGATGTTTAGTTACTGAGAAATCATAACCAGACTGCTGCCTGCTGAGTGTACCTCAGAGACATCTTACAGTGAACTGTGATCTGCTTCAGACTCAGGCAGGACGTTTTGTCTGTGCCTGCCAGTGATCAGCCTGATATTTAGATTCTCTCTATATGAGGAAGTTGATGGAGGCTTGATCACTGTTCAAATGTCACAATTCTGTTTGCACAACTACATTAAGAGCACATAGTTAATCTGTAGCTTCTGTATGGTATTATATCTGTCAGATGTTTTCCTCATAATTCAACAGATGGACTGTAGCTGTTTCCTTCACCAGCTGTGTCCTCTTGTCCTGAACAACATCTCAACACACTCAAGTATCAGATGAGCAGGGCTTGTGTGCAGTTTTAATGCTAACCACCAGAGGGGACCTCAGTCAGTCCTTGTAAACTGGATTATTTTATGTAACCAAATGCAGTAAAGGTCTGCAGAGAAAGCTTTGACTCTATGGACCTCAGTTCATTCATATTAGCATGACACAAATCTCAGAAAAAAATCATTCTGAACCCCCTTAACCTTTGACCTCACTGACTAGGACCCCAATTCACTCTGAATTCAATTCTCATCCTGATGCTTGCAGGATTGAAGAACTGAGGTCTGCTACACGTTACCTGATCATTGCACTTACAATTTTTAACTAGTAGTGGATAAAACAGGTAAAAAACCCCACAGAGTGATTTTAAACAAGGGATCTGAGTTATATCTAAAGAGCCGGACATTACAGAGACATGGGTGGGATGGGCAAGCATACCGCGGACAGTGTAACACATACTATTAGCTGCACTTCGGGTGGAAATGTCTCTCCAGGAATGCTGAAGTCAACTGTATGTATTTAGGATCTTTAGAGGCCCCAGAGAGCATAACTAAAGCTGTAAAGCTGTGCATGTCTGAGCTGTAAAATGACCTCATCACTCTACACAGAAAGTTAGAGAATCACAGAGCTGAGAGGATATAGATGTTCTTCCTTCAGAGAGTAGAACGCTATCACAACACTGAAGCTGATCAACTGTTCACCAACACTCCGGTCATGAAGTTTGGGGTCTGTTAAAGTTTTCCAAGCTGCAATAAAAAACACAGAAATCCTTTAAGAGCTCGTTCTCCTGCATTAGCTAGTGAGTGATTGTCAGGGTGTTGCTAGGTGATTGCAAAGGTGTTCTGATTGCTGAATAATAACAGACACATTGGCAATCACGAAGGTGATTGTGATTTATATGTGATTATATAATTGTGTTTACTGTGTTTGTGTATGTTCAACAGCTTTAAACATACAAGTAATCTCTCTAACTAGTGCAATAGATTAAGTGAAAGAGTACAGACAGCTGAATTCTGAGAATTCTTCTCGTTTTTGTAGTGTTAGATTTTCTCATTTGGAAGTTAAACTGGCCAGAGCATGACAGCTTCCAAATTAACATTGAACTAGTATATAGATTACAAAAGTCTTTATTATATATTATTTCTTAATAAATATAAGGCAAGAACTGGTTACATTCCAGCTCACATTGTCCTGGTGTTTTTTACAGACAAGAACTACTTCAGCAGATGTTAAAATCTAGTTTTATACTTTTATGATTACACAGGAAATTGATAAATAATTTGAGTCGTAAATAAATTTGGTAGGTTAAATTACATGGGTTATGTAAAGGTGAAGCAGACACTTTGTTTACTATTACAACAAAGCCAGTTTGTCAGTCAGTCAGCATTATTTTTGTGCCCATGTTTTTAGATATTCTGTATCTTTTCTGAACTGAATGTAGCACACTGTAAAAATTACTGTATTACTTTAATTACATTTAAAGGCAGAAAATTATGTGCGAACAGGAAAATTCAGAGACTCAGAACTTGGTCACATCTTAATTTTTAATTTTTCTTAAAAAAATGACTGGATATTTTGGCCTTCTCTCCTGTAGCTGGAGGACCATCTTTCATCTTGATTGTGGGATTGTTTGTGTGGGATTGTTGAACGGATGCAGTAGCACTGATGCAGGTGTACACTCAGCATGTGATGATGGTCTGAATGACTCCCGAACTTTTCTTACTGCATCACGTTTATTTGCAAACAGACTCTACAAACATCACCTCAAAAATACTGGAGCAGATTTATACACACCAGATGTTTTAAATCTTTAGGGAAGGTATCTGCTGTCTTCAGCTTGAATTTTTTTTTTTTACTGTTTGTCAACAGTAACTCTTGAATATCAACAGTAATTAAGAAAGACTCTTGAAAAGTTTTCCTGTAGCTCAGTGGTTAGAGCATGGTTTTAACAATGCCAAGGTCATGGGTTCGATCCCAGGGATTGCATGTACTCAAAAAACAATGTATAGTATAATGCAACGTAAGTCACTTTGGATAAAAGCGTCTGCCAAAGGAATAAATGTAAAGTCGTTTTCTCCACAAATATAAAAAGTCAAACTGAATGATTATGAAAGCTTTTGATTCATATCACATCTTAGCCTATGTGGTCTGACCTTCCAGTGCTGATGTTTAGTTAGTTCATCCATCTTCACAGAAACGTCTGTTAAATGATTATTAACTGAAGGCGTTTCTCTGGAAACTGTGCTAGTGTGTAACACAGCTGCTCTCAGCACAGAGATTGTTTATGATCTGTGTAAGATCACAGATTTCTCAACTTGACAGCTGTGCTGTTTGTTAGTTTGTGTTTTAGTCTTTAGTTCTGTGTTGATGAAATGCTGTTAAAAAAACTGATGGAGAACCCTGAAGCACTTCAAACATTCTGATGATCTCACAGTTCATGTAATTCTTTCTACATTATGGGAAATAATGAATAAACATTTAGCTGACTTGATGTTCTTTCTTTACTGATTTATTTCACTTGCACTTTAGAACTTCTAAGAAATTGCAAATGTGAGATAAAGTATTATGTTACATTTTATCACATGTTAATGTGAGTGTGTGTGTGTCCCCTCCACAGCGTGTCTTCAGGGCAAAGATCTAAAGTATTGTGGTCATGCAGGAGCTCATGTTCTGTACATCCACTGGTACATAGAAAGGAAAACATGGTAAAGCACAGATTCTTTAAATAAACAAACCCCAGACAAACTGCTCTGAATCCAGTGCGTTTCTGAGAAAGGGTTTAATATGCGAGAAGCAGAGGAGGTCTCTGGACAACATGCGTGGTCTTTCTGCTCGGTCAGGATGTCTATAAAAGGAAGAGCAGAAAGTGATGATGTCAGAGTTCCTCTGAGGACCAGCTGCTGTTGAATCGTGAGTCACTTTCACTCCCATAAACTCTCAACAGACCTCTTCTGTTACTAAAACATCTTCATCAAGAGCCCAGTATCACTTCCAATAATTTAATGACATCTGCATTCCACTTATAAAGTTAATAAACTGTGACTAACTGTGACCGGCTCTGTTTCTGAGCTGTTTCATGCTGCATGTACAGTGCCTTACAAAAGTTTTCACCCCCTTTGCCTTTATCCTATTATGTTGCATTACAACCTGGAATTTAAAGTATTTTCATTTGGCTTTTATTTAGTGGATCTACACAAAATACTGAAGTGATGAACTGAAATGAAATAAACAAAAAAATTGGAAAAATAATAAATAATCATTATTATGAAATAAAAATAATAATTAAAAAAATAAATAATTAAAAATAAAAAACTGAAAATTGGTGTGCATATTTGTATTCACCCCTTTTGCTATGAAGCTCCTAAATAAGTTCTGGTGCTACCAGTTGACTCAAGAAGTCCACTTGCAGTCTAAGTGTCACATCATCCCCGCCTTTATATATGTACCTGCTCTGAAAAGAGTCTGCAACCCCACTGAGCAAAAGGCAGCATCAAGCAAGCAGCACAATAAAGACCAAGGAGCTCTCCAAACAGGTCAGGGCCAAAATTTTGGAAAAGTATAAATCAGGATTGGGTTACAAAAAATATCCAAAACTTTGAATATCCCACAAAGAACCACTAAATCCACCATAGCAAAGTGGAAGGAATATGGCGCCACAGTAAACAGACCAAAACTCACAGACCAAACAAGGAGGGAATTTATTCCAGAAGCATCCAAAAGACCAACAATAAACCCTGAAGGAGCTTCACAGCAAAGACTGGAGTGTCTGTACATAGAACCACTATTAGCTGTACACTCCACAAAGCTGGGCTTTATGCAACAGTGGCCAGAAGAAAGCCCTTGCTTAAAGAAAAAAGAACGTCTTGAGTTTGCCATAAGACACGTGGGAGACTCCCCAAAAGTCTGGAAGATGGTACTGTGGTCAGATGAGACTAAAATGGAACGTTTTGGCCATAAAAAAATGCTATGCTAATGCTGTGGGGGTGTTTTTCATCTGCAGGTACTGGGAAACTGGTCAGAATTGAAGGAGTGATGGATGGTGCTAAATACAGGGCATTTCTTGAAGAAAACCTGTTTCAGTCTGCCTAAGAGATGAGACTGGGAAGGAGGTTCACCTTCCAGCAGGACAATGACCCTAAACACACTGCTAAAGAAACACTCAATTGGTTTAGGGAGAAACATTTAAATGTGTTGGGATGGCCCAGTCAAAGCCCAGATCTCAATCCAATAGAGAATAGAGATTTGCTCATATCACGTTGCGTTTTGGTGTGTAAACACATAAAACAGTTATTGAACCCTGAGAAATATCTTGGATTTTGTAGCTTCGATTTAGGAGATAATTTACTGGCAGAGCAATAGCAGATTTTCATTCCTCACAAATGACAAATATGAACCTGTAGTCTACATGATTTATGATGATATAGTGTTTGTTAAAATGATAATCATATTAAGAATCTGCAGCTTTGCATTGCTGTGTAAATATTCCAGACTCATGTTCTGCTGCTTATTCTCCCACATATTCTTCTGCCTGCATTTTGGCTTTGTCAGAAATATGACTGGATTAGCACAAATATTGTGTTTAATACCAGTATATGGTTGAATAATGTAATACATTGACCTAGATGAAACATCATATTATCCGATAATATGATAATAACTTAAGCTAATGTTTTGACAGCTTTAAGACATGCATATTATGTAGAAATGTATTCGATTTTTAGCGTGATGTTGGAGGAAGCAGTGTGTTGGGTAACTGTGCAGCACATGCTCAGGATGTTGGCAGGGAAAGTGTTTGTGTGGTGTTGCTAAGTGATTTGAAGGGCTGATCACATTTTGTAGGCCATTAAAACCATAGTGATCTCAGGGACAACAAATAAACAAAAATGACCTTTATTATAGTCAATAAACTGATATAGCCCTAATCTGAGAAATGACTGAGAAATCTGCTAATTAACGTGATATAAAAGCATTTTCTATGTATGTAGTTATGTAGTTATTTCAAGAATAACTACACCCATTTAGCTGTTGCCCCTCTTGAACTATAGAATCTATTGCGCATGTACAGCTATAGAGCAGGTTTGGCTAAATGATGTGTATGAATTGATGCAGGTTCTGCTCACTGTTTCCTGTCACTGTACAGAAGATCAGAGTGAAGGTGATGCTGCTTATATGGACTTAAAACAACATATGGGTGAGTCAAAACAGAAGGACATGATTTTCTTGTTGGAAACTGCTCAACTGCTTTGATTTAAGAGAGACAGAGCAAGCAATAGAGAGATAGAGAGAAAGAGACCCTACCAACAGCGACTCACTGGCGGAGGATCAAAATCACTTTGAAGTGAAGTTGGATGAGAGCAGGTCTACGGTGCTGCCATCTGCTGACAGCCTGGCACCTTCTTTCCGCTCAGCTGATGTCAGGAAAGTACTGTGTGATGTCAGGAAGACTGCCGGCCTGCATGGCATTCCAAGGAGGGCACTTAAAAACTGCACTGATCTTCCTGTCCACAGACACAGAACAGCTACCAGCAGCCTCAATGATTACAGACCTGTCTCTCACCTCTACTGTGATAAAGTGTTTTGAGAGTCTAGTTTCAAGACACATAATCAACACTCTCCCATCTGGATCAACATCAGTTTACATACAGAGTTAACTCATCTGGAACATCCAGGAACATGTGTGAGGGCGCTGTTCTGCATTGTGGATTTCTGCATTTAACACCATGATCCCCAGCAAAATGGCAACCAAACTGCTTAATTTAGGTAACTGCATCTGTCTTTGGATTAATGACTCTTTAACAAACTGCACACAAACTATCAGGCTGGGAACCCATCACTCCTCCATTTTGACAATCAGCACTGGAACTCCTCTGCTGTACTTACTCCACAATCATGACTGTACACCAGCCCACAGCATAAACACAATAATTACATTACCCACAATGCCACTGTGATGGGGCTAAATAACAAATGGAGATGAGTCTGTCTACAGGAAGAAGGCTGCTGAACTTTAAGAATGGTGCACCAATAACAACCTACAATAACACCTTCAAAACACAGTAGATCATCAACACAGAGGAACCTGCACCTCTTTACATCAGAGGAGAAATGGTGGAGAGGGTGAGCACATGTGGTGAGGAAGACACAGCAGTGACTGTACTTCCTAAAGACACTGAGGAAAAGCAGCCTGTCCCAGCAGCTCAGCTGAAAGCATGCTTACTGCATCTCTTTACATCAGAGGAGAAATGGTGGAGAGCCCTCACTTCAGAACATTTACAGGACCAGATGTTTACGACGGGTTAGAAATCTTAGGTTACCCCTGCAACCACCCTTTTACTCTCTTGCCCTCTGGAAGACCTTTATCAGTCTCTCAAGACCTCCAGACTTCTGAATGGTGTTAATCTATGTACCATCAAAGATTCGAAGTCCATTTGAAGTCCATCTAACAGTAACTATATACCATTTATTATCATCAGAAGTAAAAGTCTGTGCAATGTTGTCTGTTGTATTGAGGACTATACACTCTTCACAACATAAGCTGCAGGGGTTGTGTAATAGTTTCTATTTTAATATTATTCTTATTCTTATTAACATATTTTTATATGCCCTTTATACATATTTATTTACACGTGCCTCTTATCTGTTTGCATGTGTTTCTAATGTATGTGGAGTACTGAAGTATATGACAATGAAGTATTTTCTTCTATTCTCTACAGAACAAGACAGAGAGAGACTGAGTGAGGGTTTGAAAATGACCACACAGCAAATCTGTTTACATTCTATTAACAAATGAAAGTGTTCCAGATCCCATATATTTTGTATATTAGTTTTCATAACTCTGTAATTTAATTTAATTTTGCCTTTCCACACTGCTCAGCAAAAGACAAATCTGATTTAAAATCACATTTGTTCATGATGGTTTGCTTGTTCGGCCCACATCACATCACTATTCTAGCTGATCTACATTGGCTACCAGCGGCCTATCATATTAAGTTTAAGTTGTCCTGCTTACTTTTAAAGCTCAGAATGTTACCTTTCTTATGTTGACTTCTGTTTATTCTGTTTTATGTTGTCCTATTCATGTATTACTCTCTGGATGTCTGATGTTCTCTTTACTTTACTTTTGTATTATTGTTATCCTCACATTTTTTATGTTTATTGTAAAGTGTCCTTTATAAATAAAACTTATTATTATTTAGTTTCCTTTGTTATGATAAAGCAACTTAATTATCATATCATTAGCCATGAAGTTTTCACTGTATATTAACAAACATAAAACATATTTCTGCTGGTGATTGGTGATTACAGCCTCTGGCATTAAAGATTACTTCATGGATCTGTGATGATTTCTGTGATGTTTTGTGAAATTAACATTCTGTTCTGTTATACAATGACACAAACTTCTCTTCCACTGAAGGTAACACCCAATGATTGCTGTTCTAAAGAAAGATTCATGTCTGTGAGGATCAGAACACTGTTGTTTGTGTTCTCAGTGTGAATTCTCCACACTTGCTGAAGTGAATCTCTCTACCTCAGCTTTCCTTGAACAGACACTTTTTCTTAATAAAATCTGTCCTTTCACTCCTGAAATATTATTTGTACCCTCAATGTTTCCATTTAAAAACGTGTGTGATTCTGACAGAGAAACAATGAACAAACTCAAATGTAATTTCCCTTTCTGCAGACATTCCTGATGAAGTTCAGATGGAAAAGACGAAATCCAGCCAAGCAGAGGGGCAGACCTGAAGGATGTGCGTCTCTCAGCAAATGCAATAACATCATGAAACACTAAAGCAGCTTCCAAAACATGACGTACTGCCGCATGCCATGAACTGTGCGTTTTCCTGCCGATTAAAGAGCCACATGTGTGGGATCATTTTGTCTGTTGTTGAAATGAAAAACAATTCTATATTAAAGGTATATTATTGTCACTATAATTGATTTAGCTTGTAGCTACTGTGGCAATGTTCATTTAATCCTTCCCCAGATGCCAAGACCTAAAATTTAAAAAGTAACTTTTCAAAACAGCGCTTTAATCTCAAATCATTCTTTTCACTTTTTTAAGAGTTTGTAGATGTGCTTGTTTGATGCTGGTTCGTCGCTTGTGTTGTTTACATCCAGATCTGCAGCGTGACATCACAGAACTTCTCTTCAGGCTGATCAGCTGTACACAGGCAGACAGAGTGTCAGACAGAGTGTC
>JAZGTJ010013840.1:0-14622 GCA_036877575.1 Botia almorhae
CTCAGATTCTTTCCTCAGATTCTTTCCTCAGATTCTTTCCTCAGATTCTTTCCTCAGATTCATCCTTTAGATTCATCCGCTGTTGTTAAGGACATTGATTAAAAAATTTATTAAAGTCCTGGATTTAGCATTGAAAAAATAATAACCTGCATGCTTGTCTTAGGTTATTCAAATGTTATCGCAACAAAAAGCTGTGTGGACTATGTGTGTGTGTGTGTGTGTGTGTGTGTTTGCCTAATGGAAAGAGGTCACACAACCACACATTATATTCAGCATCAATCATTACATTCAGACATTTCGGTGACCACTCTGTGCTCTTATTGACTGAACTATGCAATGCAACTGTAAAATGTATTAACACTCTTACTGTACATATATACACAATTTTGAATATATATATGCCTACGCATTTTCATCTCCTTATATCTTGGTGTAGATGATCATAAATAAAGTATCTTCCAGGTCTCCTCTAGGGAAGTGATTTCACACTCATGATTCACCTCTGTTGGCTGTTACAGTTGTTACAGACAGGCAGTAAGATCTAATATCTTTTCTATGGGAGTGCCCGCATCACTCAGAATGAAGGATGTGCTTTGGGCAGGAGATGTCTCAAAGACTTTATTTGTGTCCACATTTATATGACACGTGTGTACACACACCAGTGTTTGATTGAGGACCTGGAAACTGCCCAGTGGAGACCTGTTGGCTCACTTTTCTTTAAGAACTTGCTGCTCTCTTCTTAAATGCCTCGCTTTACTTTCTTTCCTCTTTTATTCTCTTAGTTCTCAGGTACTTAAGACTTATCCAGGGTCACGGCCCTTAGCCTGTCGCTTATCGATTTCCTCAGCAATCCTTCTTCTCCTGGTGGGCCAGAATTGAGCAATTATACATCTTTACGGTTTTGCTCTGACCTTGCAATCAGCAGCCAGGTCAAGTAGAAAAGGGTCTCCAGAAGTGTCATGCCCGGCAGTGAGGGTTTATAGAAGGGAACAGGGTATTGAAGATTATTGCAACAGCTAGAAGTTTTTCCCTGTCACTGCCCTAATCCTCATTAGCAGGATAACCCTGCTTGAACTGACCTGCTGAGACCAGCAAGCTTGTTTATGCTGGTTAATGCTGGTTTGGTGTTAGATGTGGTGCTGGACAAACCAGAAACGGCTGCTTCATGCTATGAGTTGCACCCTCGTATGCTAAATTGCCTGTTTTTTTTGTTGTTTTTTTTAGAAATTAGTTACTTTGAAACATCTTTAACATGTCTACCTTGTCTTTCTCTGTGTGGATTATAAAATGGCACAGAATGAATTATGGGATTGCTGTTTCTTTGCATCTTTGCTGGTATTCTTTCATTTTTAACATGTCTGTTTCATTCATCTGATCTGAGCTTGTCTGTGAGAGTTTGAGACATTCTGTTAGCTGCCATGATAGCAATGAATAAAAGATGAACTGTTTCTCTCTCGCTCTGTGTCTCTTTGTTTGACGTGTTATGACCCACTCACTCTTCAGACAGAATAGTTTGCATAATTGCGGCCATCAGTCTGCAGGGAGTCTAGCCATACAGCTGAAGTTATAAGACCTCTGTAACAGCCTAATTGGTGGAAACAATGTAAGTTACCTTTTCCCTTGTCTTTTAATGGATTCATTGTAATACAGAGAAATTCTAAGAGGACTTATGTTCTAAAGGAAAGTTTGGGAGGAGCTTGCTCAGCTATTGCTACTTGGAGTTATGGGATGGGACACCAGGTGACTTTTTGGCTGGTTGTGAGACTTTGCTAGCATTAATCTTATTGATTTGATCTCACGGTCAGAAACACAGGTTCTGTGGTTTGATGGTTCTTCTTCATCAGTAAGTGTTTAGTATTTATAGTGATGAAGACGAAGGTCATTCTGATGGTTTGCATTTATGAGGAGAACCAGGTTTTGTTTGGCATGGCATAAGTCATAACCTCTTGCTGTCTTGAACCTGTGTATTTTGGCTGCAGGATGGACTTCACCGCCGGTGAGAAAAGATATCTTGACCGCTGAATATTTAAATAGGAAATTTAAAACTGAAAGGTTATGTAATGCTTCTTTTCGTGCACTCCTTTGTGCATTATCTCAAAAGACAGTTGGCATGAATCTATTAACATATTGTATTAACATCCTAATTTAATTACCGTGATAAAGGTATTTTGTTTACAAAGATTATGACATGAACTACAGTTGCTAGAATCAATCAGTGCCTTTCCAAAAAAAACAATAACAACACAAACCAGTAGCATACTTTCACATCATTACCCACACACATCCTTGCTATTATGCCTGAATGCAGTAGCCAAGGCTGCGGTAATCACCAGATTATCTGCACTTATTCATGTGAACAGAACAATTTATATTCATTCTAAACAGGCTTTCATGTTTGGAGCCACAATATAAAAACCTTTCGCAGGTTTTTTGTATTGTCGTGGTCATGATCACAGTAATCCGCATGCTTTGATAAAACTATTTAAAGAAATAAATGTGAACAGGCAGTTTATTAGCGCAGAAGTAGAAATGATTTTATGGCCATGTATTGTGGTGATACGCACGTTTAAAAGTATGATATTGCAACAAGTGCAATAGACAGACGCGTGTAAATAAAAGTAAGGGCGTACAGAGAGTGACGTCTCTCCTCCAATCAGATTCAAAGACTAAATCAATGAAGTAAATTAAATACAATAACTGGGAGTGTGTAAGGTTTGTGGAGAATTCACTGGTTATGTTAACTGGTGTGATTTAAATTGAGGCTGTAAGGCAACACTTAAAAAAGGGGGGCATGTAAGGTAGCAATCCAGCAGGCAACGTTTTCTTGTTGCAGTTCTCAACTGTGTCTTGTCTACCATGACAATGCAAATGACTCTCTTTCTGCCTTAACAACAAGCTGAAAAACCCAAGGCTATATAAACTTCATCCTCGAGCCATTCTCTACCCAATAAGATGTAATGGACACATATTGTGATTACAGATGCGTTTTGTTAAAAATAGAAAGAATAAAACAGTTGAATCAGGGCCAGTTTTTTACATTTCCCAACAGCTCTAAAACTTTGAGAAAGAACAGCTTTTTAAGCAATTCCAGGACTTTTAAATAAATATCTTGTACCAACAAAAAGTCTGGGTTTGCCTGAGATTACTTAACTAATTTCGTATACAGTTGACCAGGCTTATAGATTTGAATAGCTTGGCAGCCCTGCTTTCTTTCTGGAGGGTTCGAGTACACTGACTTCCTGTTTTCTTTATTCCTCTGCCCAGTTGGCTGTGACAGACCACCACTACAAACCAATCAATACTATTGATACACAGGGCAAGCAATGGCAATGTGACTCTGTTTCTTTCCCTTATCTCAGTAAACAAGGAAAACTTTGTACAGACTGTGGGATCAGGTTTACTTATCTATACAAAACAGGGTCTTTAATGCACAGCCAGTCACTGGTGCTGTTTATATATAGTATGACCTTCAGATGTTCTCTTCCAGAATTGCATGGCTCACGCAAAACGCTCTCATGAAGGAAGTATGTGTTTATTGGTTTGAAGAACATGATATGAGCATCACATTACACTTGTCAATTACTGGTATCCTTCATTCTCTATTTATGTTTGTTTACTTGCAAAAATGAAATAAATATTTATTTGATCCCTTTTTGCAGTTTTCCACTCTTAAATACATCCTTTAAATGTTGTATCAATAGTTTTTTTTATAGATACAAAACACATTCAAACAGTCGATATATACAGAGTGCTGGATAAAGGTCACAGGACAGGAATTTATAAACTCCTTTAGGCTTCTGACTTAAGTGGATTTGTGGACATGTGTGCAGAATTGAATATGCAGTTTGCACTGATGTTACAAATACACTGAAAAGATTTACTGTATATTGGTGAAATTATTAAACTGTGAAAACTGTGAAGAGTTTATTACTGCAGTTTATTGCAACATCAGAAATCTGCCCATTTCTATAGAATTGGAACAGAACTGCAGCATCTACACATTTTGCATTTTATCCAAAGTATAATAAATTTTGCAGCAGTCCACAGTTCTGAGGTCTCAACAATGGCAGTGAAGCGTGTGTTTGTTTCTGACTGTCAAGGCTAGACGCCTGTAAACAACATTAATGCTCATAAAACGCTGCCAAGCAGACTTATGTCTCTCTCTCTTTCACAAACTTTTCTCTCTACTCCTTGTTTTTTCTTTTATACTTATACAGGAAACGTTAGCACCATCTTTGGGTGATGAACAATAAAATAATATTAGGAATAGTAACAGCTGTTTGTTTTAGGCAGGGCTAGGTAAGGTCCTCACCAAAGACTGGTATAAATTAAATGTTTAAACACTACATTTGGTCCCAGCATCAAAAACACACCATCAATGCACTTGTGGTCTGGATCCTGGAGGTGGCCTGTTGTGTGAGACTCTGAGGTAATATTATGCCTACAATGTGTGGAGAATAAATAGGAATCAGTTAGCAACAGCTGTCCGCTCTGTAATGTCATTGGCATGAGTTGTTTTCTGATTCCTGTGTGAACCGGTGAGTGGCTCCTCCCCCATCAACTCCTGCAGCTGTATGTTGTCATGATGTTTAAAACCGCACTGGACATGTTGTCCTAAGAATCTTTCCTGTTCTGTTTAAATAAAGGGGAATGGACGGAGGAGAACGTCTTTAAATGTGATGTTTGTTCGCTTAATGAGTGTGTTTGTTCCAGTGGTCTGTGATTGAGTGTATTCATTAGGCTTGATGTGCCCACAGACGTCTCTGGCAGCAGAACACAAAGGCCTCTGACCATCTCTGCTGCACGTTAATGGAATCTGAGCTGCATTAAAGATCGACGAACCGAGAGGAGCGTCTAACTTCATGTAATGGAATCGCTTTAGGGACCATTGTCTTTGATTGAATGAATACAATCAAAGACAATGGTCCTTGATTGTATTTATTAATAATACTATACATGATAAAAACTCGCATTAGGGTGAAAAGTGTTTAATTTAGAACGCGACAGAAGATACAAAGGAACCATTTGTGCAACGGAACCATTGCCAGGAATGTAAATAAATGTTATTTACTTTTATTTGCGTTCCATATGCAAATGAGTGAGCTCAATACAATAATCAGCTATAGGAGGCATAGGATGAGGTCACAGGAGATTATTATAGAGCAGAACAATATGTACAGGAATACACTGTTTGCTGGTATTATTTTAACATCACAGTTTCAATGCCTGTGTACCTGTAGAGAGAGAGACAGAATCACAGTTAAACATGCATGAAGCTTTTATTGTTAACAAACTGGCTTGTTCCACCAAACACGGGTTCTGCAAGGTTTTATGGCAGTGGTTAGACGGAGGTAGTTAAAAACAGATTTTCACTGTTTAGGATGAACTGTTAAACCTAGAAAATTTAAAAAAGGCAATTAATCATTATATTGATATTATATTATATATAATCAAATTATTTATTTTATAATCAAGCGATTTAGGTTCTCATCGAATATAAATCTATAAATTCCCATCACATATCTCATTATAGGCTATTTTACTAGATACAAAATTGTAGTGTCCCCGTCTTGTTAACCAAGTCTATATCCTGAGGTATTAGCAGCACCCAGGCGCGAAAATCGCAGAAACAACATGTGATATTGGTAGCTGACCAAGACAAATTACCAAGAATTATGGGCCTCTAATAACCCAAATTACCAAGAGGTGATAATAATATTTAAATTCAGTTTTCCATGTATCCGATGTTATTTATTTTACTTTATTGAAGTCCAACAGATGGTGCAACCAGTAAAATAACATTCTGTGTTTATGGGTTAATGTTATTAAATATGTAATCTAGCAGGCAGTCACAATGGGCTGTTTCCATCGTATCCGTTCATTCACTGTGCGTGGATAGATCTCATTTGCTCAAAGCCTTTTTACGCGTTGTTACTAGGTAACGATAGAGCAGCGCCTTATGGGATAAGAAGTCTTTTAATGTCGACTGGCTCGTTCCAACGCACTAGATGTTATGACACTTTAAACTACAATACCCATGGCGCAACGCGCCGCTTGAGTACCTTTGATTCACGCAGCGCTTCCTGAATACCACAGCTGATGCTGTAGAAAACATCATACACGGTATTTACCTCCTGTATACAACTCGCGTCTGATATATTAAAATAAAAATGCACTTTATACTTTGGTTTTGTCTCGTCGTTGTGGGAACGAAGGCGGGGAAGTACTCGAAAGAAATGAACGCACAAATGCCAGCCGATAAAAGCAACAATCAGGTGGAATTTAGGATCGCCAAACTTAATCAGGTTTGGGAGAAAGCGATAAGGGTAAGTGATGACGAATGAAAGGGTTAATCCTTCATTCTTGTGCTGCAAGACATCACTAGTATTAGAATACCGGTGGTTTTGCTCAGCGTTGTATTCTCTGATTGCTCTTTCTGTATCACTGTTTACTACTGCATTACCACTCAGACAGACAGGTCATACTGTAATAACAGTCCATCACATTTCAGATGCAACTTTCACCGGTGCGGCTGTCAGAGCTACACAGCGACCTAAAGATCCAGGAGAAAGATGAACTTCAGTGGAAGAAGCTGAAAGCAGAAGGGCTGGACGAGGACGGAGAGAGAGAAGCCAAACTCCGGCGCAATTTTAATAGTAGGATTTGACCTTTTGTTTTTTAGACGATGACATTTAAAAACATTATTGGAAGACCTGGAGTGAGCGAATAAAATGAAATAAATCAAGTTCTTTGTAGAAATAAAACGACAGATTATTGGAAGTTATTCCGTTTTTTATTGATATGCAGTGAATCTCATCAAGATAATAAAAGTGGTCATTAAAAATAATTTAATGACTTTAATATCCACACAACAAATAGAGTTTAACTCTATTTAACTCTGTGCAGTTATTTTGGCCAAGTATGGAATGGATGGAAAAAAAGACACCCGGCCGCTGGACAGCAACAGACTGAAAGATCATGATGTTAAAGATGGAGACACGTTTGAAGACCCACGACTAGACAAGTTGTGGAACAAGGTAAGCTACACATGACCAGAGGAACTGATGTGAGAAGCATCTACTGAAGTATAGATGTTTCACCTATTCATTAATACATTTACATGCACATCACTTTTGTTTCTCGCTAACATGAATGTTCTCTGATCTGTTGACCCCCACCAGGCCAAAACTTCTGGAAAGTTCTCTGAAGAGGAACTCCAAAGCCTTCTGAGAGAATTCCAACACCACAAAGACAAGATCAATGAATACAACATTGTCATGGATACTGTGAGCCGGACCGAAGGTAAGAGTTTAGCGCTGTGGTTTAAACTACTCGATAGATATTTTGGTCATTCCTTTATGTGTAATTAATTAATGGGATTTGTAAAGTTTTAAACTCTTCTGCAGCTTCTCACAATCTTGCTTTAGATCGTCACAGACAGATGAATAAATCTCTAGCACTGTTCTTTTCCTTAGAAGTCCACAAGAATGTAATAAGTCCTCTGGAGGGTGAAGTGAAGGAACATGTTCTCCATCAAAAACATGCAGATCTGAAGCAGAGAATGAGGGACCTCAACCAAGGCTTCGAACGACTCCGCAAAATCGCCCATGAGGGATACAGTGACGATAGTGGTGTGTACCTTAGCCAACCTACAACTTATGTTCCGTAATTAATTGCCTTATAATTTTCTGATGTGTGTTTGATAGAATGTACTTTATGATGAATGAGATTTTCTCTGCCTCTGTTTCATGTCATCTTTGTGGCAGAATTTCGGGAACCACGAGTCATCGAGCTTTGGGAAATGGCCAAAAGATCTAATCTTAGCGAGGACGAACTCAGCTCTCTAAAAGTAAGCTTTGTCTATGTTTGATATACCAAAACAAATACAGTACAACACATTAATTGGCCATGTTATAGCCTGAAAATCATTCAGATCAGTACTGCACAGCTGATGTTTTGTTAGGGTTGTTTAATTCAGTTACTACTGAATTACTACAAGTCATACTACTTGTGTCCTAACATTTGTGAAAAAATGGCAATAAATTCTGCTAGGAGGAACTTGGACATTTTGAAACGAAAGTGGAGAAGCACCAGCACTATCAGGAGCAGCTGGAACTGTCTCACCAGAAACTGAAGCATGTGGAGACTCTGGGAGACAAAGACCACATCATGAGAAGCAAAGAGAAATACAACACCCTCGCTGAGAAAGCCAGAGAGATGGGATACAAGGTACAGCTGCGCTCCACTTTGTAGAACAATACTAACATATACGCCGAGTTTTGTTTTGATTGGTGATTAAAGTTGTGATATTTTCACCTTCTTTCTTCTGAGGAAACTTCAAACCATTTTTATTAGCATTGTCTGTATGACGTTTTTCATAACTTAGCATTTTCCAGGTTCTGTTTGAAATCTGTACTAATCCGGTCACACGTTTTTTTTGTTTTTTTTAGATGAAGAAACACTTGCAGGACTTGACGAATAAGATTTCTCAGAATGGATTGCAACACAATGAACTCTGAAAACCGTTTTTATCACCATAACGACTGCAGCTAGCTTAAATCATTCACAGGTCACATGCTGTTTCCCCTCGGTCTATATACTAATGTTATACAACACAAATTGGATGATCCTCATGTAACAAGTGGGCCATTATTGTACAATAATTTCATTAAGGAATTGTATGTTAAATTCGATTAACATACAAATGTATTTGTATGTGTAACATTATTTCAGAGTTATTTGAATTAAAGGCTATTTGTTACTGATTTTTTTACACAAGAATGATCAGTTCTGCTTTTGTGGGTCATTTCCCATTTTAGGTCTGTAAATGGTCAAGTTGATTTAGCAAACAAGCTGACTGACGTGTGTTAGAATGTGTAACTGTGGTGATGATATTGAAAATGACGCACTACAATGGAAAAAATCCGAAAGGGCTGTATTAGAGGGAAGGAAAATGGCAGACCTTGAGCTAACCATTATACTGACTGAATGATGGAAGAGCTTTGAGTACCTGCTACATCATCCTGAGATAGACTAGAATCACCATCCTCACTGTTAATACATTTTGATGTGTTAAAAGTATCACTAAAAATATAAACTGCACACTTACACTCTTTAATATATGCTACTGGTATTACTTACCTAACAAAAGATTTTGAATTTAAAATGTTCCTATTGCTTGAAGTATTAGAAACCCACCAATAGAAATAAACGTGGTCTCTGTAAATAATTTATTCCACATTCTGTTCAAGTTTGATAATAAACCAAACTGCCCAAGCATTGTCTTGTCTTGTAAATTATTTTCAACAGTAATACAGTTTGTTGATCAGATTTTTGTGATGTGGTTGGTTGTGCCTTTGTAGTGTTTCATGGAGAGACAACAACACTGATCATGGACGTCAGATGAAAACTTTATTCCTATCGTTATGCTTAATATAGAAATGAAAAAATACAGAATGTTTCTTATGAAATATTTAAAGGTGTAAATGTACAGAACAACATTGGTCACAAAGGGAAAATATTTATTTACAGTTGTCAACAGTCAAAAAAGTGTGTGTTATCTGTAAAAAGCTTTCTATTTCCACGCGAATATCAAACATGGACACATTCATCTACAAAGTTACACAATACACAGAAATAACATCAACAATTACAGGCATTGTATTGTATTATACAGTCATGTAGTATTATTTTTTTGAAGGGTTGCATATATACACAGTGAGGTCCAAAGTCTGAGACCATTACTAAATAACTAAATGACATTGTTTTAATATTCTAATTTTTAACATTGTAAATGATAATACCAGAAGATCTGATGACTTTTAGTATTTAAGAGAACCTGTCTGTTGGTACTGTCATGTTCAGGTGAGAGTTCCTCTTCTCTTCTGCTCGAGTTCCTGTAGTCTCTGCTCTCGGCCCTGTGCATGCTGTGCTCCCACTCTCTGTACTGTCTCAGTAGCGGTGATGTCAATGTGGGCGTATTTAGTGCTTGAGCTGGATGCTGTTCACGAAGATAATAAAACAATGTCATAACACAACGTCTGAAATGTGCAGCCTTATGCGCTTAGTTTCAAATTCTCTCAGAAAAGCAACAGCGGTCATTTGTTTTCATGGCCAGAAAAGACAAATTGCAGCTAGCAAACATTTATATTGTATAGATGATTATTTAGAAATGAGAAACTGTTGTGGCGCTCACACTATAGCCGACAGCCTGTCATTTTAAAAGGATAGTTTTTATAGGAATAAACGCCCATATCATTCTACATCCTTGTTCTGTTTTTCTTCCAGTAAAACACAGAAGTTATTGAAGAATCTTAACAAAGTACTTTTGCATATAACAACAGTTCACATAACCACAGCTTCCGAGCTCCATAAAGGTAAAGAAAGCACCATAAATGAGATTCAAATGATTTGTGCCTGCATTCCCAAGTGTTCCCAAGACATGTGAAAGCTTTCACAGCTCAAATCAAATGCAGTGACGTGAGCGCAGGTTGGGTGTCAACATCAAACGGCATTGGTTCACATTTGTCACATGAGTCATGGCACCAAACATGCGGTATGAGCACATGTTCTGATTTGAGAGGAGTGAATAATAACTTAAATTCACAAGATATCACTTCAGAGGACTTCAATGTATGGACAAGATCCGCTTCAAAATTCTGCTTTTGCATTTAAAGGAAAAAGCGATGATTGAAGTATAAATGCAATGAAATAATAACACAATGTACATTTAGTTTTTATTGGTGAACTGCTTCTTTACGGAACAGAAATGATTGTGGTGTATTTAAGTGGAACGCCGTGCACCTCTGACAGTGTGGCTTGACTCCTGACGATCCTGCAGGTCCAGCTCTATATAATGCAGCTGTCGTTTGGATGTAGGGCTGATGGGTATATTCACATAGTTAGCAGAATCACCCTGAAGTTTGTCTATAACCGTCAGTCCCACGTCCCCAGGACAAGTGAGACTACGTCCTGTAAGACACAAACACACGATTCATACAGTTACCCGTGTCATCGAGTAGATGAAATGCTCTCATGGAAAGGAAATTTAAGAAGGCATCTCAGTTACCATACTCTCCTGCTCTGAACTGTGGCCACCTGCATGCATCAGCCATAAATGCCATTTGCTCATAATTGCCTTTCGGATCTGCCGAGCAGGACAAAACCCCCCGCATGAATCAGCAGGCCGGTTAAAATGTACACAATCTCAACACAACTCTCTCACTTTGATCTTGATTTATAGTCTAAAATCTAAAATCCATAATGTAACAAGAACTCAATCAAGCATACAATATTACAGACAAACTGAGATGTGTCGAAATATCTATTTCCTCTTTCGTTTGTGAAGTTTAACTGGTAAATTAATCCTGAGAGCAGAATCAGAAAGCACGTTCAATCTGTACAGGCAAGTTCTGACTTATAAATAAATACATAAAAATGCTGCTAAAACAACAAGCACAAGTACAGTATCGGCATTTGAAACAAAAGACCAGCGATCCTCACCTACAGAAAAATGTCTAAGGAGGTCATTATCATCTCCAGATCGTTTTACTGTACGAGACTCACCGTGGGTCTCATGAGAAGGTTTCTTCTGCTCAGAAGAGCTTCTCATCTCACACCTGCTCCTCTCCACCACCTACAAAAAACATCAAACTGATTCAGAAAGACTTCAAACCGCATTTATTTGCTTTTAATTGACTGAACCGTCGAGTCACAGAAGGCCTTGGAATAAAAAAATTGAGGCTTAAAATTTTTATCCAAACAGAAAACTCCAAAATTCTTTGAACTATGTACATTTCAAGAATATTAAACCATATTTGTGGCAGCAATAAAGCAATTAAGTTTCATCTTTTTCTTGCTATTTGCTGTTGTTAATCATATCTCCAAATTCAATTTCGTAACTCGCAGCAACTGCCTTTATTTAATAAGAAACGTACACCAAAAGCGCCCCGTACATTAAATCCTGCTTGTGGCCACATTAATAATAAAACGCACATTAAATTACATTTATTAAATGTTTTAATCGTATTGCTTTTGTCATTTTCACCTCAAACTAAAATGGCCACGGCTACACACACGTTTTCCACAGATTTGGGAGTAACATTTGTATTTTTCACTGTGAAATATTGACCGTGCTGAACAGGGAAAACGTTGTAGTTTGTTGTTTGTCTGTTTTTTAAGGCTTATTACTGCATTCTCAGATCAGCCCAGAGTTTGTGGTGAGATGACAAACACATTTAAATTTACTCTGCAAACTAGTTCTGCCTTCCCACTGATGCATCAACGTGATGTCTGAGCCCGTTCCAAAGAAACAGAGCTCTGGAACAGTCTGCAAATTTGTGCTGGAACGCTGAATTCAGTGACTAGAGGAAACTATAATGAAAAACTGAGGCTCGGTCAACACAACTTTGGTATTCAATGGTTGGTATTCAATGGTCGTGCTGTGGTCGTTCCAGTCAGAATCTAGGAAACAGTTTGTACACAATCTTCAGGCAAAAATCTCGTATTTCTCGGACTGAGAAATAACTGTGCGGTTAGCACGGCTAGTGAAAACAGATTTGTTTGTGAATAATGACTTGCACTGCATGGCTTCATTGTCTTTATATCCAAGTTCACAGAGTTTCTCAACATATGAAGGGTAACAGGTTGATTGCGCTCAGCATGCAACTGTTCACAAAGAAAATAATAGCAACATGAAAACAAATCTTGTTACCTTGCCTCCCCCGCAGTCAGGACAGATGGAGGACTGTAGTTCTGGCATGGTCGAGCCTTCGGGGGGCGCTGCTCCTTCACCACACCAGTTGAATCTCATTGGAACAGTCTGTTTAGGAGTGGCTTCTGCAGGGATGTCCTCTGGTCTCAGACCTGCTCCGCTCTCAGGCCTCAGTTCCTGGGTTGCAGCAGTTAAAGACTGCTCCTGATCGGAGGTGTGGTGATGCAGGAGTCGTCGGGGGATATCGTAATGCTGTATGGCTGGATTAGGTACCTGGTACCCCGTGGTTTGCATTTCAGCCTCTTTGAGTGGACACACACAGGATCTGTGCTCAGGTATGAGGGTAACTGTCCGTACTGAAGTGTTTAAGTTTGAATTGGGATTTTGAGGGAGGCTTATTAAGGATTCAAACTCATCAGTCTCTCCATGCCCAATATCCATGCTACCGGTGTACGAGGAGAAGCTTCCAGAATAGGAGGCATGGCTCCCTGTGGCAATTCCACTGTCAGTCGAGCTCTGGCGACCCACCGCTTGAAGGCCTCTAGGTTGAGGCGGCTTGGATGGGGGACGGAGCCCTCCTATAACTGCTCCATACAGACGCTCGTCACTGGACGTGCTGACGGAACAGGCTGTACTCTTGGGTCCGGTGGCCCCTAACAAAGACGTTGAAGGTTCTGTAGGGGTGGGATGGCTTACTGGTTCAGACCATATTGCCAGGCGACTGCCCAGGCTGTTATCAGAATGGCTGGTCTCAGAAGAGGAGCTGGAGACACTCCTATCATCTCCGACACCATAACTGAAGGTGGAGGCTGAGCGGTTGAAAGAGAGGGGGTGGAGTTAACATATGATTGACAGATGATTTAGTCAAATCTGAAATCAGGCCTCACTGTACATGCATCTTACATAGGATTATAATCACAACACAAAATATGATTATGATTTTAGTCATTCCATAGATTTTGTCCAATTAACGACAGCTCATAAGGATCACATAAAAACACAGGTTTATATGACTGTAATAAACAACAAATTAAGGTATTATTCACAAAAAAATCTTTTTATGGTGTTTCTGTGGTGTTTAATTATCCTTTTAAAAGTTTGACAGACATGCTCACTGTGAACTGTCGTTGTATGTATGTCATGTATGAGCTTTTACTGATTGTTTTTTTGCATTCCGCACTATTCATTATTGAATATTTCCATTAAAATAGAACGGCCTCCACCACGTGTACGTTTCATATATGTTTTGCGCGGTACCTGCACTGCTGTTTTGGCTACATATAGACAGCATACTAAGGCGTTTCTCGAGTTCACTGGCCTCCTGGCTTATCCTGTCTTCTATGGACGATGAGTTACCTCCAGGGTCTACAGAAACACAACCTCGTTAAATTATAATCACATAATAATACAGTGCATTCATCACTCATAAACACACATGCAACAACATATGCGCTGATAAACACACTACAAACATGACAGCACCTGACAGCACTGATTTGTCTCTGAGAATCGATTCATGTGTAGTTCATCACAGTGTATCTGTGTAGTGTGTCGCTGTCTCCACTGGAAAAGAGACAGGAGCCACTGGCCACTTTTATTATTCTCTACAGACGCATCACAGCTACAAGCCCACAGCAGTGATCTCTCACAAGCACTGATGACGCACATGTCCTCACTAGGGTAAAGGCGTTTCGTTACCCGATGTGCAAAACGAGGAATGACATTTAATAACATCAATGTGATTTATTGTAGTAATAAAGACAGACCTATTACAGTCCTACTTTTATTAATTAGTATAACTCATATACGCCTCATAAACCGTGCTGCTGTTGCAACCTACTGGTTGGAGAGTCAGACTTGTAACCAGAAGGTCGCAGGTTCAAATCCCAACGCTGACAGGAAACAACTGA
>JAZGTJ010013841.1:0-14622 GCA_036877575.1 Botia almorhae
AGCATTTTTACCAATTTTAAAAACCTTTACTATATTTTTATAGTGTTTTTACAAATTAGGACGTCACCAAAAGCATGCACGCGCACACACACACACACACACAGACGACATGCACACACATTTTCTCCCTGAGGCTGCTGGCTCGCACAGCTTCAAGATTAAACAGCCTCTCAGCTGGAGAGTCACAGTTTAACAGCCACCTGACAGAGAGCAGCAGCGCTTGCAGCAAGCACCAGAGGCACCAGAGCGTCAATGGACCTTCACTGAACAAACTTTTCTGTGAAAGACACACTGTCTCTATTAGGGCTCCAGACACTGTGATGATTTATGCAAACGGTTATAAATGCGACTGTTCTACCTCCACCATCGTCATGCGTCGCATACAGCTGGTTGTATGATCTCTGACAGGTCTCAGTACACTTGAAAACCCAGGTGAGAGTCTAATAACTGGGGTCCACGAGACTGTCTGTGGACGGATAAAAGTGAATACGTTCCTAACCGTAAATTACTCCCACAGGTCCCTCTGAAAAAATAAACCAGAGGGACTGTTTGGCTGGCAAGTGGACTGTTAGGGGACAAGAACACCTGACTTACTGCCAAAAAAATGAACTGACCAGTGTTCACAGCCTAGCAGAATCTCTGTGTACTTCCATACATGTGTGTGTGTTTATATATATATATTTGGATTGTCATAATTACAATCACTATCTCTAATCTGTGTACACACATCTGAGGCATTAGTGGACAGAAACATACACACTTTCTGGTCTGTTCACTGCTTAGATGACAGTGTATGTTTAGACAGACAGACAGACAGATATAGACAGACAGACGGACAGATTTGGACAAAGTGCAGCTAACCAGTTTAATCAAATCAGTCAACTTTTGCTCTTCAAGAAAGTCTGAACTCCACTTACCTAAAACTGATTCAATAACTAACATCTCTCTCATCAGTTTCATATACCCAAGTACACACGAAAGCAACAGCTGTCCTGTCAGGTTATGAAAACGCACATATATACGCAAGAGTTTACAGTATAACAGGTTCAGAGTCTATCATCTGTTGTACTGTTGTGAAAACTCAAGTTTTAGAAGCCTGAAGCAAACTCTCCAGCTGATAAAATATATAAGGATCAGAGGCCAAGGTCTGAGGTCTGAGGTCCACAGCTCCCCTTATAGATTAAACACTCACAACTGTCAGAGGCTGAAAACTCACAAATTATCAACAAGAGTTTGACACATGGCCGTCATAAACAACTGGTTCAGAGCTCCAGTTTTGCTCTCAACAGAAACTCCGTTGTTAAACTCGGAATTGTGGCGGAAATAAACCTTTTCCCTAGACTGATCGCCATGACAACAGAGATTGTCATCACAGATGGTTCATGGACACCATGGGTGTTTTGAAAGGGGTAATTATGGGATATGAACAGCAGTAATTAGACATGTCAAACACATCCTGTTCACCTCAACATTTATACCAATAAACAAGTGACGGTGGACATCAGTGTAAGAACTGTTGGAACACGGCATAAATTTTGTGTTTTTTAATGAACTATTGCTAGAAAAGAAGCGAGATGAAACAGAAGCGCTATCCCTTCTAATGAGCAATTAACTTTCTCTGTACCAATCAAAGCTCTTTTAATCTGACCCGCATCAGCACTTCCTTTCCTTCTGATTTACTACCGACAGAGGTATGACCACCACCTCCCCAAACTATAAATGTCACTTTCTCATCAAAGACCAGGAACTTCACCGAAGGGGGCGGAGGCAAACCCCACCTCCTGTCGCTCAAGACACCTCCTCATGAGCAAGCACCAGAAGCACAGAATTCAAAACAAGTTGTTTTACTTGTACAAGACAAACGTTGCTAAAACAAAACACAAGAATTGTCTTTACCCTGCTAAACTTCTCACGGGAAAGAATGAATGTAACGACCGACAGCTATACAGGAGCAAATTTACAAAGCAAGGCTCCTTATTGTATTTTATGATGTAGTACAAGATTTTAGTCCGTAGTATTTTCTTTGTAAATTCCAAAAAGGGTTCTTTAAATCTCCGCAGGCAAAAATAAACAAATATGAGGTATTTAGCACGTGCCCCTAGGGCTGGATACAGAGTTAATAGTCCTGACCTGTTCAACACACTGCGCATTACACAACAAACAGCTAGTGCTGTAATCTGCTCAATTACCTCCACAAAAGCAATTGCAAACGTTAAGTAAACAAGTAATGTTATTATGCGATCATTTATGTGTAATTATGTGATCATGAGTTACGCAGGCCAGGACACGAGGCTGATGTTTAGCATCTCTGTATCGCACAGCCGGAAACAGCGTTAGAACCTCCAAGCAGCCACGTCTTGTGTTTGAATTCTTAAGTTAATATTCATATTACCATAATTTTTAGGTAAATATACGTAATGAAAAATCACATAGCATCAACCCACAAATCACATTTTAGAAATCTGTTCAGTGGGTCGAGGTTTGCGGCACAAAGGTTGCGGGTTTGATTCCCAGGGAACACACGTACTGATAAAATGCGTAGCTTGAATGCGCTGCAAGTCGCTGCGGATAAGAGCATGCATCAATTAAAAAAAACTCAACATGTGTGTGCTCAATTCTTTTGTGATTAATAAAAGATATCTGATAATTACACTGGTTTCTAGCGTACTGCCAGGTGCCAGATTAAAAGTCAACAATCAATTAATTACAGATGAAAAACTGAAAGTTCAGCCACAGGAGATACAGAGTGGTTTACTAATGCTTTTCAACGACCTAACTGCCGCACATTCGCCGCACATTCCTGACAACAAATATAACTGATCTCATTTCAAAGGCAAGCTGTTCTGCTGTTCTTAGAACCACAATTCCCAGCATAAACGCCAAACACACTCCTAAGGAAATTCTATTATGCTTCCTGTGGAACAGTGCTGGGAATATGGGCTTTTAACCGGGGCTGTGGGAATCCCGACATTCCTGCTGCCTCTCATCTCAGTGAACCGATGGGGTGATGATGTACATGAAGATGTAGCATGACTCAAGTATGAGAGCTGTGGACTAACAGACTCACAGCATGTCTGTTAGACGACCTAACTTACAGTATGTGTGTGTGGATTCAATTCTGTGTGACTCCTGAACTCGCACCCATGCCTGGCAATCACCCAGCCAACAGCTTTAGGTTGTAAGAACGTTCCACTGACGTTTCCATTAAGTAACAAAACATTTAAAACGTTCTTTTGATTGTTCTAGGAACATTTTGAGATGTTGCATTAACGTTGTTGCTTGGGCATAACTTTTTAAATTCTGTAACGTTTTCAACATGTTATACCAATAGTTATATTTCAAAATGTTATACCTTAGCAATAATGTTTTTACAACTTTAACAACTTTAAAGTTGTTAATTGTTTTGATATACATCTCGTGATGTAAATCTCGCGTCATCTCCATAATCACACAGTCACCGCTGGAATTCAAAGGGCATTAATTCTGATTAAGCTGTTTTTGTTTGAATCTTTTGTAGTTTATTATTGTAATGGATGATTGTAGACAAACATCCACACCACATCTACATTTCCTGAGCCGTAGATTTTAAAGAGCATCCGTGATCTACTGCAGCTATTACAGAAAACACCAGTTGTCCCAAAGTTCACACCCGAAACACTTTACTGGTGCTTTGCAAACGGTGCTCACAACGCATCCCACGATACACGATTCCACGAATACTGATTTTAATATGTCTGCGTGTGAAATTAACATGCAAAACAATCGGCGCGCATTGCTTATGCTTTCCGTGGCGTGCATGCCTGACGTTTCGCCATAATCAAACTACACATGTCGCTGCGCTTCAAACTGATGTGCGACGTCGTTTTACGCTTAAAACTCAACACAAATCCTCCGATCTCATCTGCATATGAGCAATGAAGTGATATGATGTGACATAATCATAATATCATCACACGACACGACGAAAATAAAACGACAGAAAGCGCGAGAGCTGTCACACTCCGAGCGCGTGCCACCGCTTTGCGCCCAACTTCTGTTTTACCTCAAGTCTGATGTTTAGTAACTTGATAAACATCATTTTTGACGAATGCATGCTGCCGCTGGTTTCATAAACACACACTGTTTTTTATTTGTCACAATGCATGTAAAATCGTCCGTCGTTTATGCGCAAGAAGCGATCTAACGCGTTTCCACGCTACTTGTTTTGCGTGCGTCTTTTTACCCGCGGTGGTTTGGAAATCAGCAACTCTCGTGCATCCAAAACAAGCTCCCGTAAAGATCTTTGAGTTTGGCTGTGAACTTACCCAGTGACATGAAAGGTTTGGTTTCCATGTCTGGCGGGTTAGCTCATGCCAGCTGACGCGCGCGCGTCGTGAGCTGTCGCCCTTCCCTGATGACAGCACGAGACGGACCCGCGCGGTTAAAGCGACAAATCTTGCGAAGCTGTCGCGACAGTGTCAGATGTTGACTTTATGGCACTACTTCTGTCCGTCCACGCTTCTCCTCGGCCGTGTCTACAACTCTCCGCTCCTCACTACTGCAAAGGGACCCAGTGAAGGGGACTCCCACAGACGCGCACGCGGGCGCTTTCAGCAGCGACGCGTAAGGCAACTTTAACCCATCCCGCGCCACCACACAAACAAGGTGGAAAGCAAACAACAAGAAGTTGAAAAACAAGCGTTGCTTGAATACAAAGAACTGCGTGCACATAAGATATAAAGCAGCCTTTAAAGTGTGCACACGTTCCCATCCGGGGTGTATAACCTATAGTCTCACCATACTAAGATAAAGCATGCATATGTATCTATGTAAACAGGTCGTGGATATCATAAATATGTTTTTTAAACCCAATTACCGCTAATGTACTGTGTTCACAAAATGCTGTGTTTAATTCCACTCCATCTGTATGCATTTAACACTACGCACACAACCCAACACCCACGCCATATCTGCGAAAAACTAAATAAATAAACAGATCTGCTGCAGACAGACTAGATCTTGCAGCTGTGGGACAGGCCCTGCAGTCAGTTTTGCACAGCAGCATGCGGCACTACAGAATCCACATTAGCCTAGAGAGAACTAGTTCATTTCCTCAACTGTTCAGGAATTCACATGCCGCACACATGGAAGAGACGTGTGGTGATGTATACGAGAAATTCTAGCAGCGTGAGCAACTCTTGGCTTAGAAAGGTTGGCGGCCATCCAGAAACGAGGTCCTGTGGAGACATGACAGCAGCCTTTCAAAGCTTCCTCATTCGGTTCATGCAGATAAATGCATGTGTGCATGCAGTCCTGCAGCCGTCCTGGGGGCCCATCAGAACGCCGCACCTTTCTCTGAGCGTACGCTGCAGTTCATCTGAGGGAACGATTCATAATTAATGCAGCACGCTGTGCATTAGAGATCAAAGCAGGTTATGTACACTATGCAATAAACCTAACGCAGCCGTGACTGGCCTTAGATGACTGTGTGTGGATGAGACGGACACTATGAGGAGAGAATGTTTTTCTGTACACCTTTACTGTTAGCTCTGGGTGGGCATGTATGCTCGCAATATACCTGCTGGGTCGTCTATCTCTGGTCCTTGGAGTTCATGATGTGCAACTTACAATTGCGACAGATCTTTCACTTAAAGGTCAAAAGAATCTTAAGAATGTTATTTTGAACGTTTAAGGAACATTCACAGCGTCCAGGGGTTGGTTTACAGAGATAAGTTTGTGTCGCACCATACCAAAAATAGCACAAGAGACATCAAGCTTGACCACTGATTATTTTACACGCCACATATAAGAACAATAATCAACGATGTCATAGAATTGTTAACGAGAACAGGTGATGTACCTGTGATGTATGACTGACCCCTCCAGAGGTCCTCCGGCCTGCTGATTGTAGTGTAAGCTCTCTGCTGCGGTTCAGATGGATGTTTCGCCTGAGGCTCGTACTCCATAATCTAAGACAGACAACAACGCGCTCTTTCAAATGTCTCAATCAGATCTCTCATCTGTCTGCGAGACTCGCCTATTTAATGTCTTTCTTTGACCCTGAGTGATGGCTGCTTAACCTTTGACCTTTCCGCGTATAAATCTCCAAAGGGTGTTCTGAGTCTCTTGGGGTTTCTTCCTCATCTTCACGTGCGAGTGTTTATAGCGTAGCATCTCAACTGGATTGTTCACGTTTGAATAACGCGTCTCCGCCTGAGGGGAAACGTTGCCGTGACAACCGCCACCGAGTGCTCAAGGACCGTTTCCCTGTCAGTTCTCAAAAGCGGTCATGAGTGGAACACGGCCCTTTTTTGTCACCGCTGTGCTCGCAACGTTTACAACACGCTCATCCATAACAGCTGTTAGTACTGACGGCATTCTGTCATTACTATAGGAACCAGGTTACGGAAATATGGATCTTTTCCCAATCTTTTTACAGCAGTTTTCTATCAACTATATATATTCCCAAAGGCAACAGGTAAAGCTCAGGTACCATTAAATTGTAGCTCAACTGTAGGGTAAAGAAGACTCTTTAAAAAAAAGGGCAAAAAACTCGAGTCTTCTCCATTTCCAGCCTGAGGGATCCTCAGTGGTCAGCAGCGGAGCAGTAAGGGTCACATTCCTCACTTACAGGGGTCAGAGTGCTTTCTGAAGACATTACAAACCCAGAGGGCACTTGCTCCTCAAAGTGTCTGATGGCAAATCATAAAGAACAGGGAACTTTACATTCAGTGGCCCCAAACATTCAAATTTCAGCCATGCCCAAAATTTGTGACTGAATGGAACGGTCCAAACACTTTCTGTGTTCAGTCTACATATACATACTGCACTGATACTGAAAGTGACCCACAGAATATAAATCCTTATTTAAACTGGAGTACAATCCTACGCTTTACATCCTAGAGGTCCAGCAGCAGATCTTAAATTAAAGCCCGGGACTAATACAAATAAAAAAAACAACAGGCAAACATCCGTGTTCAGAGAACCAGAAAACAAACTGCATTTGAAATATCCAGATTGATCTAATACCACTGAATGTGATGAGGCTGTTTTTAACAGTGATGTGGGATTTCACTCCGGAATTTCGGACCGGAATGTTTTTGAAATGCCGGGACAAAGACAGGCCGACGGAAAGCTGTGGGACGGAGAGCAGAAGAGATGAAACGATGGCCCTCAGCTCAATATTTTCATAGGCAGTAACACTCTGAGGGCAGTTATTAAAACTGAGGCGTTATATTGCAATGGCTCTGCTTGAGATGGTGAGCGCTCCACGGCAGAGATTCACCAGAGCTCCGGCATACATCACACTTTAAATCCCATAACACACAGATTGGCTCCATTCAAACTGGCAACGTGATAAATATCTGACGCTTCGCTGTATCGCAGGGGCGAAGAAATTGGAAATCGTTTGAGAATTCCATAGTCTCCAACCTGAATGGAATTTCCACCCGGAAAAAGACAAAAGCTTCACTGGAATGCAAAAAAAAAACTGGATCAGAAAACACAGAAAATTAGATATTAGCAAGTCATGGGTTAAATTTTAGCATACGTAGAAAAGGTTTTTAGTGAAACGTTTGAAAAACATTATATAATAACTTTTCGACAAAAAGGACAAAAACCTTTCCTAGAACTTTTAAAATAACACAATATTACGGAAATATGGTATAAATAAGCTGGGAGTCCGAAAAAACAATTTAGCCGATTTTGCTGTCGTTTAGCAGTAAAGAATGAGATTTAATAAGACTCTCGAGGAGATAAAGGAAACACACATTTTCCTTAGTGATTTATTTTTGCTTTTGCCGGGGGACAGCTGAGCTCTGCTGGACTTCAGCTGGATAAACACAGATCATAGAGAGAGAGGCACTGGTAAGTACACACGAGTCACATCATTTAATCATTATGGGGCTCATTGTGAATGGGCTTTCCTGAGCGACAGATCATGAGAGTGATGATGTGATTATGAACTAACCTACTGAATCTCCTGCTGTGATTCACAGAAGATAAATCCTACAGCAGCCGTGACTCTGAGGCTTTAATGACCGAGTTAAAAACAAGAAATCGTCATCGTTATGCTAATACGCTAATGTGATGATAATTTAATGTTATCATTGGCAATTTTTGGTGATTTAAAAATACATTTTTTAAAGCCACAGATATTAGCGCAATGAGAAATAATCAGCAAATGTAAAAGAAACGTTTTTTCAAACGTTTCCATGACGGAACAGGATGGAGTCGTGGCCTAGTGGTAAACACACAAGACAGCCACACAAACAACTCAGGTTTGAGTCATGTAATGAAATCTCACTTTTGTCCATATTAAAATGGCATAATGATGCAAAAAGATGACATCAAGCAATTGAGAAAAATGCTTAATTGCTAAGGGAAATAAACATGGTCCTTGCATAGCCCACTTATTTCTTAGCCTGGGAATAAATAATACAAATACAAATGTTATCTTAGGGCTTGAGGACTTTATGCACAAGAAAGTGTGAGACCGGCTGTCAGCAAGCCTAAAACGCCCAAATGCGTGTGAAGTCTGAGATAGAAAGAAAGAGGGGCTGTCAATCACATGCCCGTCCTGCCATGAACTCGAGCACAGCTCTGTGAAAAGGCCAACCAGCAACCTCCTGCTTTAACAGCATATATGTATATATATATTTTAACACACATTCTTGATCTTATTTGGGTCATTTAGGAATTATAGCAGCCCGAGAGGGTTTTCTGAGGTCAGTTCAACATCTGAGGTAATTTCAACATCTATAAACCAACAGATCCGATACAAACCAGATCAGTGCAAAAGGAGTTAATGGCTTTTAACTTTGTGGCCCGTTATTCCAGTTAACAAGTTTAGGTTTTAAGAATGTTGGTTATGGTTATTTTGACCGTTCTAGGAATGTTCAAAATGTAAATTGTGTTTAGACGTTGCATTAAAGTTTTTGCTTGGTTATAGGAACGTTGATCTGAGATCAACTGCTCAGCCTCTCCTCTTCCACAATAAACTGTGCTTGTGTGGTTCACAGTGGACGATGATAAACTGACATGGTCGTTATGGAGCTGTCTGAGGTTATTAAACTGATGACATCACCTCGTTTCCCTTCTTATGCTGTGCTGGTATAAATGGAAGCGGAATCTGCGAATGATGTATTGCTTGTAATATTGCCAGGTCTGAAAAAGAGAAACTGATCAAATTCACGATGGGCTTAAAGGCTTAAAGGTCATTGCCTGAGCGAGTGTGAGCTAATCCAGATTTCTGTATTTAGAAATGAAACAGAAATCGATATTTTCCCAGCGAACAATTTTAGGTTGTAAGAACGTTTACCTAACATTTCCATTAAAAAATGTCATTTTTTATGTTTTTGAAACGCTTATAACGCCCGTGTTTTTTAAGACATTGTATGAACATTATTGCTTGGTTATGAGAACATTATTCAAGTGATTTAATTTTTTTTTTTTAAACATTCCACTAACAACCTGTTTTTGATAATAGATGTGATTTTCTTTTAACAGAAGATACACTGTGTGTGAAGAACTGACTTCGTTTATTCACGCATGAGCAAATTGGAAAATACCATGAAAATGAAAAGAAGGCCGAGTCGACTGCAAACTGAACCAGGATCTGTCCGTGGCCTCGCAGCTAGTGTGGAACGGATGGAAGCTGTTTGTTTAACCTCATCAGGGGTTGTAATTTTAGCCCAGTCTGCTGTATGGATTTCCAGGAGGAAACCATTTTTATTGGTTTTGTGTGGGACGCTACCTTAATAAAATAACATCTAATTATGTTAACAGAGCTGATCTAAAATGCTTAATGCTTAATACGAACATGAAACACAGAGAGACCAGTGTTTAAAGTTTAGAGCTAACTCGCCTCAGGACGCCGGACCCCAAACAGTATCGTAAAGTGTCACAGTTTTACTTTAAACAGCTGAATAAGAAGATCTTTAAATCTTTATCCAGGATCATCTGTAGATCTCTGACAGATAATCGGAGCAATACTGCTCGCTGTGATTTTATTTAACGTACGACTGTAGTTATAATGGCACTGCAATACATGTGTTCAAATAAACAGAATTGTTTTCCTGGTATTATTGTTGTTTCTATAAAATTAAAGCTGCAATCCAAAATGGTCGCCTCTCTGGCGCCATCTCTGTTTGAAACATAAAACTGCAAGTTAATTGGACACGTTGGATGCAGGAAATTGGATTCATACCCTAGTGCATGCTGGGAGAAATGTTTACCTGCTGTGCTAGTTCATTTGCATCAGGATGCATTCTTTGTTTTCCTAACCGTTTTTAAGTTGTTTGAACTTATAAATAGTAAGCTTTCCTGTAGCTCAGTGGTTAGAGCATGGCGTTAACAATGCCAAGGTCATGGGTTCGATCCCAGGGATTGCATGTACTCAATGTATAGTGATCAATGTGTAGTATAATGCAATGTAAGTCGCTTTGGATAAAAGCATCTGCCAAATGCCTAAATGTAAGTAAGTGAACCAAAAACAAACAACTACTAACAGTTTTTTAAAAAAAGGTTTTCCTTCCCCTCTGAAGCAAAAGGAGGCAAAACGATGTTTCAGAAACTTCAAGGAGAAAACTTCGAGGTTAGAGGAGACAGAAAAAATGCTGGTGACAATTCTCTTATTTTGTATACAGAACTGCCAACTGGTTTCTATTTAGCTCTTAAATGTTCTATAATCACTACAGAGGTTTTCAGCCACATGAAGGAGCAGACATTCCTGAAAGAAACCAGCGCTGGTAAATCCTTCTGTCTCGCTCTCTGTTTAACCTGTGACCCATGAGAACCGCACCTGACCTTCATCTCACCTCGTGCCCCTGAAATACACTCATACATCCACCAAATAAAAAATAAAACACCATTAATCTACAGCATGAAGAAGCGTCTCACTGCCTCATTCATAAAACCAGGCGTCGTTCCTCTGAATATTCCCGCAGTGGGTCAGAGAACACACAACCACACCTAATGAAAATGGTTTTCAGACAGAAAACATTCAGCGTTGGCAGCGTGCGAGACGAGTGAGTGTCTGTGTGCTAAACAGCTGTTTGTTGATGGATGTGTTTTATCTTTTCCTTGAAAACACACTGATGACATTCAACACAACCGCGTGCCCTGAACATTCCTCCTATTTTACAAATTCAGCTTGTTTTGTTTGTTAGGTTGTAAAAACGTTTCCGTAACATTCCCATTAAGTAACCAAAACTCAAAATGTTATTTAGAAATTTCTAGAAACATTCAAAACGTTCATTTTTTAGATATTGTATTAACATTACTGTTTGGTTATAAGAACGTTATTCGAACCTTTTTGAATTCTGTACGGTTGTTAAAATGTTCCACTCAGATTTTTTTTTAATATATGATATACAACGTTAGAAAAACGCTCCACTAACAATACTCTGAAATTGTTTTGGGTACCTTTGAGAGAACCTTTAAAGAGTGTTAGCCAGCATTCTACGAACGCTCCCCGTTAGCTGGGTAAGTTCACGACAAATGTATCAACCAACGCAGCAGATAAAATCTTGCTTGAAGCGGCAACATTTAATTTCCGTTTCCTCAGAGGAAATGCTCAGGAGTTGTTCACTTCCTTCCTCTGTGTGACGGTGCTGTATCACGGTCCTCAGAAATGACGTGTTTTCAGCACGTGTGGAGTCAGCTGCGCATGCTTTGAGTTTCTACAGGTCGACAGTAAAGAATTAATGCCAGTCTTGTAAAGCAAGAGTCAAGCTGCTGAACGTGGTGCTTTCAGTTCAGTCCGTCAGTGAGAAGAGAGACAGACTGACTCACTCTGCTGCACACAGATTTTGACATTGCTCTGCATCCCATGATCAAGACCGTATGCAAAATAACATGAGCATAGTAATATACAATAAAATAAACCACTTTTATCTCAGTGTTCTGATAATGTTTCCGGTTAAAATATAAAAAAAATCTAAACATTAAAGCCTAAAAACAAATTTGTGTGGGTTAACACTTTTACTCAGAGAACATTTTAACTTAGTTTATTGTTCATTTAACTTCGTTTATACGGTTTTAAGCAAACCCTTCAACATTTTGTTAGATTTAAAGCCATTTAAAAAACTGTTCATCGACGGCGTTACAAATATTATCTGTAATCTTTCAAAATCGTACATAAGACCCGTTACATTGGGCCTTTTTGTGCTGATATTTTTGCGTGAGGTAGACGGTGACAGAAACAACAGTGTACACCAGTCAGCTGTTCCTGTGATGTGTGTTGAGGTGTTTACAGGGCTGAGTATCAGAGACAGAGAGAGGATGTGTTCCTCCACCTCACAAGAAAGCTTAGTAGAGGTAAAGGTGGAAAGAAGAGGCTTTGGCACACGCACAGAAATGCAACAGACAGCTGCAAGAAAGTCTGAAAGCGTGCGGGTGGTTTGCACGAGCAGGAGAAACGGGGGCATCATGTGGTACACTGAGACTCTTTCCTGAACATGGTCTGTTCACACTCTCTTCTAAATCAATACATCATTTTATTTTAACAGGGGACGTTCTCAGAACGTTGGCTAACAGTTCTCTCAAAGTTATCACAAACGTTCTTTCAGTAATGTTCGAGAACCATAGATCCAAAATCTCTCATATCCCTGAGAACAGACCAAAGCCAGTCCTAAACACAGAGAGGGGAAAAATCAGAGCAACTGCCTTTGGGACAGAAAAGAGAAGTGAACTGATCACAGCAGATCTGATGCATTACATGGAAAGTGACAGCCCATCGCTCTCACACTCAATACAGATGTCACAGTCTGATGGCAACAATACAGTCTGATATTACAGACAGTCGGTCTCCACTCAGCTGTAATGCATCCCGCCTGTAACTGGAGAACCGACCTGCATGTTCTGAATTTACAACAGCAACCTGCTGCAGCCTGGAAACAAACACAGGGACGAGATTTTTCACCAAAAATAAAAATGTTTGATGTATAACGATATAAAGACATATTACAACATAAATATTAGGCGATGTCCCAGCTTACACAGAACGTTATCAGAACATTGGCTAACCTTTTCTAAACGTTCTCCAAAAAATAACGTTCTTATAATTAAGCAATAATGTTAATACAATGTTTACAAACTGGATGTTTTAAACGTTTCAAAATATTTTTTGAAAGAAAGACAGAAAGGACACTTGTTTTATAATCAGCCTTAAAGTCCCCTCGCTTTCCAGAAAGCTCTAGAATGGACAGTTAGTATTTTAGTAAATTGGTCTTCAGGTTTGTGTATTCAACAGACAGTCAATGCATGGAACCGTCTGCCTTATCTAGCTCAAATCAATGCATAACCACAACCAGGACAGACTGGCACTCATTTCAATATTCAGTTCGGTCTGTCTAGCTGATTCAAAACAAGTTATATTACACAAACCAGGAGCTGTAACAATACTGTGCGTGTGTGTCAGTCTGACACGAGGGGACGTGGTTTGTTACCAGCGTACCGTCTGCAAGCTCTTTTCACACTCCTCTGGTCCCCGTAGAAAACATTTAGGTCCTGGACTGTGTATAGAAAAGACCAGCAATAAAACAATGTTGCTTAATCTGAATCTTGCTGGCTTTGAAATGGTTTTTCCTGTTACTGGTGTGAAATGTCAACGTGTGAGTCATAAAACCCACAGATATAAACCTTAGACTACCCTCTAAACATCCGTCCCCCACACGTCTGCTCCACCCACAGACACCTCGTCTGGCCTCATGAATTTGTGACTCATTGTTTTGTATTTAACATTGCGCCGATTCTGTATTAATAAAATGACTGATCCAGCATTCCCAGTCTTTATAAAAGGTGGCAAATTCTCTCATGTTGTTCCAAACACAAATGCACAGAGCACTCATCCTTTAAACACAATGAAAGAACCAACACTGTCAAGATCCAAAAATACCACGATTGCAGGTACGAGAAATCACAATGGGCTGCACACTTTGACTAACAGAGCTAGAACAAAGCGTGAAATCACATCTTGTAGTTCCTGAAAGCGAAATACAATCTTTTCATTGTGATAGACATATGAAATATATCAAAAAACCCTTTAAAAATCATATCGCTTCTTTACTGTACCTTCTTTACTGTATAACCTAACTGATTATACCATTATAAAATAACCGTATAGAAATGTTATGCAAAGAAAATAGAAATTTAAGTCTTAAGTCTGGTGATTTGTAATAACCTTGAAAAACAGGCAGGTTGGGAAAACTTATTTTTCCTTTTTATGCCAGTATCTAAATAAGTTACAGTGTACCGGTCAAAATAAAACCGTTTGCCTGGAGTCCAAAAAGTCCAAAATCATTGATCATTGAGGTTCAGCTCACAAACCAGGTTTAAAGTGTTAACACTTAAATTAAAGTTTTATATTTCAGCTGATAAACACAAAGAGGAGATATTGTTCATGTGACATGCATCGTATGACATTTTCCCAAAATATCTTCTGTGTCCCGGGTCTTCTAGGAGCCACGCTGTGACCAACAATCAGGCCTAAACGTGAAGGCCAAGTTGAAGTGCAACAGCTCATTTTATGACTTTCGGGAGAACCATTTGTCTCCATATCCAACAGATCCGCTGGTCCACCCGTCATTATCAGGCCCACAGTGGGCCGAGGATCTTCCCACAGAGAGGAGGCAATGAAGACCT
>JAZGTJ010013843.1:0-14619 GCA_036877575.1 Botia almorhae
GCAATTACGATGAGTACCGCTGGGGACATTTAAAGACAAAAACACCTTTCATAGAAGTGCTGTCTGCAACTATTTTGGATTTGAGGCAAATGAAGCACGCCAATATGCAAAGCAGTGCTAACAAAAGGCGCTAACACCACTAATTTAGCAAAGCACCTGAAAGACAGACACCCGGACCCATATAAAGAATTTCGAGAGGTTGCTAACTGCTCTCATTTTAACATTACTAAAATCTTAACCAAGATGGCACAGTTTTGTTGCTGATATGAGTGTCCTCATGTCATTCCAGTGAGGTTTGTTTTTGCATATGATGAACCTTTGCGGATCCGTGTTTTCTATAGCGCTCTATTTATGTGCCCTGATCAATGAATATATGTGAATCCAAAATTAAAAACTGTTCATAATATAAATGTTAATGTATTAACCAACATTAATGAACAATGAGCAATACATTTGTTACAGTATTTATTAAACTTTGATAACATTAGTTACATTACACTCTAAAAACAGATTTCTGGGTTGTTCATGTGACCCAACCAGTGGGTGAAATTAACTCTCTTGCTGGGTTAAATATTACCTGTACATTGGGTTATTTCCTCTTACATTTGGGTCTCACTTTTACATTTACTAATAACAATAAACATAACAAATAGAAAAAACACAAAAGAATGCAATATTATAATTACCGTTGTTCAGGAATACAATAATACAACAACATGCCTTGTAATTTGTGATTCTGAATATAATTTTATTGAGTTTTTGTCCACACAAGCAACACAGAAAGCAGTCGACCAGGCAGTTAAGCAAACATTTAAATCATTCAAAAAGTATTAAAGAAGTCCATTTTATATTGTTTGTGTCAACTAGTGCCTACAGCATCCATTCATTTTTGATATGTGGTGACGTTTCTGAACCGAGAGGAGTTGGGATCTGCCAATGTCTTATTGCTCATGGTATGCAAAGGTGCAGGCGATGATCATCGCAGATTTCCATCACCTTCTGGTTGATAATCATTTGGTGGAACGAGGCTGATCATCTGACTGAACCAAAGATGGGCCTGTCTGTCTCGGGTGTCCCTGTAAACCCATGTTTGAATCATGGAAACAAAAAAGCTGATATTAGCGAGGAGTTAACTAACATATAATGTAAAAGTTATACAAAAAGATAAATGTTAGTGTTCAGGTATGATTAGTGTCAGACTAACGATTCCAGCATAATAAATAATAAATGCCTGGTTAAAAGGAAAACATAAACTCACTAACTCACAAAACTCATAGTATTTATTTCCCAGCTTCCTATTATTTTTTTTTATTACCTAGCCAATTTTCCTAATGTAAGATATAACGTAGATGTAATGTAGTTCATCTAACTATATCTCAATAATGAAAATAATAATAATAGAAAATTACCTTTAAAGTTGTCTAGGCTGTTAAGCTGCCATCTCTCGCAAAACTGTTTTGCGATGGACACTGTCCATCAGTGAGCCAGCAACAATCTCAGTCACTAGAATGAAATTTCAGATTAAGTATAAATTACAATTTCACGAAACGCCTCTAGTCTAAAACACACGAACACAGACAGTGCTAGGAATGATGCTACCGATGCAATGATTGAACAAACTTCCACAGAGCATATGTGTGTGTATATGTGTGTTAAACCTTGCGGTTAGCTAGTCAACTCACCTCACAACTGCGTTTGTTCACCTAAGTCTCCAAACTGAAGGGCAGAATCGGCACTGTTAACAAACGTGAAATGGAGCTTACCCACTTGATTTTTATACTCGTCTCTTAGTTTGTACAGCAACATAGCGCCATACCTCAAGCCTCATAACATTTCACAACCAGAGATTACTGCATGCAACGTTAGCTAACGTCATACCACTATGTTAAATGAACGAATAATCACAAAGTAATATGGACACCCAGAGCCACAGTGTCCATACATGTCCCAGCAACTTGTTAAATAAAATGGGTCTTAGGGGTAATAAAATGTTTAATCGATGTATGTCATCGACTTTAGTCGTCGTTTAAGCAGTGAAGATTTACCGGTACAATTATAAAGCCCTCGACAGTTATTATTAATTATTATTACTAATTTATTGATAAAATTATGCCTGTTTCGCTTCTTCTGAAGTTCTTAAATCAGACTTTTTCCTCACAAAACTTCCCGCTTCACAAAACTTTACAGAATTTCCCGCTGGATTCTGCGTGTGAGGCACTAACAGACAGAACAGCGTGTTGTTTTCATGCGGAACGCGCTTTCTATCTTTTACATACGCGATTAATTATTGAATGATTGACAACGATCAAAATAAATGTAGAAATACAGGTTATTATTTATATTAACTTACTATAAAATCCTGACCGCTGTGAGTTGCTTGAACGTCAAGTCTGAAAGCAAGTGAAGAATCCCGAAAGTTCAGCGAAGAACAAACAATTTTGACCCAGTAACTGGGTGAGAATAACCCAACCAGAAGTTCAGCTGTAAATGACTCCCTCAGAACCCATTGACCCAGAATAAACAACGCAGAAAAGTGTTTACTGTACCCCAAACAACCCAGAATAATGACCCAACACATTTAACCCATTCTGTGGTTACAGAAACAATTGTTTTTAAGTGTTTTTAAGTGTAGCTACATAGCGCTTGTTCAATTTTAAAATATTTAAAAAAAATTAAAAAAATATCAAAATATTTTTGTTCAAAAAATATTTTTTGAATTGTTAATTCATGTGTTAATGTTAACAAATATGTGTTACCAATAACTTAAGCACTTTAGTGGTAGAGCCTTTGAAACAAGTGCAACTCAAGATGTTTTTGTTCTTGTATAATATACCTCATTGTCATGTTCTAGATGTATTTATCTTTAAAGAAAAAAATGGTATCGAATATCGATATTTTTCAAGGTATCATATTAAAGTTAGAAATTCCAGTATCGTGACAACACTACTTGCAACGTTACGACAACGTGATGGAGACGTTGTGAATTGGTAATTTTATGGTAATGAAATAACCTGCCTGTTATGTTGCAGTTACGTTGCCAAATAGTAAGTCATAAAATTACCCAAAAAAATACAAATAAATTACGTAACTGTACGTCGGGTGTTAACTTGGTGGTTTTTAATCCCCGTTGTACTTTATATTTAATGTGGTGGCGACATCTGGTGGTCAATAGTGTTTTTGACACTGTCATGATTGACTCCGCCTTTCAGCTCCGCCGTCCTTGTTTCGGTTTTATTTCAGGTCTTGCACTTCCGTAAACACTAACCGTGCAGGTTTAATATCAGATAGAACGATGACATATTTTATCCGGTCGTACAGTTAAGTAAAACTTTATCTGTTTCGAGAGAAGTTTAAACAAATAAATTATATCGCTTAATACATTTTATCGACCAGTGTTTGACTGGTGATGTTGCTTTTACGCGATTCATTACAGTGCGCAGTTTTGACATAACATTTATGATCAACGTTACGCTGCTTACGTTGGTAATGTATAACCAAGCCATATTTGCAGCTGCCAGAAAATTACACCGACGTTTTTGTAATAGTAAAGCTATGATTAAAGAGGGCAGTTTTTCATTGCATTGATTTGCATCAAGTTATATCAAGTAGTTTATATTATATACATTTATTCTGCTAATAGATTTTCTCTAATTGGCCCCACGCCATTACAGGACTGTCTTTCTGTAAAAGCTTGTGTCGTTGTCAACTGCTGTTTTGTAGTAATAGTAATACCGTACTACTTACTACGTACTACTAAAATATTTCGGTGGTATATGATTACAGTACTCATATTACATTGTATTTGTGGCCAATTTAAGATATTTCAGGAATGTCGTAGTATTATCCTGTATTTATGTATCACAGTATTATTTTCTATATTGCCTTTATTTTAATGATTTATATTAAAAACAAATTATGGTAAAATAGAATAATAACGTTATTAATAATAATGTTAGAATAATAACATTTACATTAAAATAATGTAAAATAAAATGACAAAAATGTCCTCATCCATAAAGAACTGCCTTCTCTTCACAGTCATAGGTGGGGACAAAGCAACCATGTGGGAGTCACATGCATACAGAAGATGAGCAGTAAACAGGAAAAGAGCACAGCCCACTGCTGACTGCAAGACACTATGAACAGCACCATGCAGCCCCCTCAGACTGTCAACAGAGATGTGGCCATCAGCTATGTGCTGGTCCCCTTCTTCCTCATCACAATCATTGGGATAGTTGCAGCCGTGGTAGGTGCTAATTCTTTAGATGGCATGGAGGATTTAACCCTTTTCATTTCTAACTGTGTGGCTGGGCTCTGGCGTAAGGAAAGAATGCGAAGTCGCACAATGGAGTAATCCGTTAAATCATTGTACAAACTGAGAAACATCCAGTAAGACAAAAAGTCTTTATTTCTGTTGAGGAGATGTTTTACTGCATTTATCAGCTTTTACTTCTTAAAGGATTTAATGGGTGTTGTGGTATTACCATGGATGTATGCATTACTGTAACATTAGATGTATATGCCCCAATTTTAACAAAATTTTCAGCCAAATCACCATTTAAATGAGAATTAAACCAGAATAATAAGAATAGCAAAACTGTTGCAGCCAAGATGCTAAATATTTAAATTTAAATCATTTTGTCGTTTTGACTTGTCAGTGTATCAAACTTATTTCTTAATGCAAAATATAATTTTCAGGGGTTTAAGCATAAAGCACTGAAACACTATTGTAATTATTAGGATTTTTATTAGAGGTTTGATTTATTATGGGTTCAAACTAACCCAGTACGTTGGGTTACACATTTTAACCCAGCAGACTGGGTTGTTAAAAAAAAACAAAATTTCATCATTTTAACCATTAATCGGTTCAGTATTGGGTTATTATCAGCTAATCAGCAAATGGGAACCACGTGGTAATGTTAGGGAAATGTGTTCTGGGTTGTTTGGGGTACAGTAAACCCTTTCTGGGTTGTTTATGATGGGTCAATAGGTTTTGAGGGGTTCATTCACAGCTGAACATCTGGTTGGGTTCATTCCATATTAAAAAAACACAGATCGCCATGTGTCCTGCTATGTAGTGCCTCACATGCAAAATCCAGCGGGAAATACATACAGACAAGTTTTGTGAGGAAAAAAAGTCTAATCCTGAGTACTTAAGAAGAAGTAAGGTATTTTTAGTGTCTGTGTATGTCTTATGTAATGTTTCTGCCAGAACCAGGATCATTTTATCAATAAGAGCTTTATAATTGTACCGGTAAAAGAGCGAACCTGTAATGTGCAATCTTCACTACTTAAATGTTGACTAATGTAAGGAGAAATACATCTATTAAGCATTTTATTGGAGTGGGACACATTTTGTGAAATTCATTTAATCTACTTAATTTACTTGAAATTTCATTTTAGTGACTCAGATTGTTGCTGGTACTGATGGACAGTTTTGTAAGAGATGTATTAACTGAAAGTCAGCTTGACAGCATAGATATCTTTAAAGGTAAGTTTTTATTATTATTATTAAGATATAATGTGCAGTGAAAAAGTGAAAGTGACATATTTGTCAGGTAAGGTAACCCATACCTTAAATGTAACCTCTGCATTTAACCCATTGCTGGTAAAGAGTGAATGCACAAACTGGAATTAGACCAGCAACCTTCTGATTATAAGCCAGACTCACTAACCAGTAGGCCACAACTGCCCTGTTACTAGTTGTTACTATTATAAAACAAAGTAAAATATTCATCTAACAATGTCTAAAATGCATCGTATTAGCTAAGCAATTAAAAAATTCATAGGAAGCTGGGGTTTGTAGTTAATGAATTTATATACAGTTGAAACCAGATATTTACATACACTTCAGAACACACACACTTTTTCTTTACTGTCAAACATTAAATCAGAGTAAACTTTTTCTGTTTTAGATCAATAAATATTAACATATTTTTTGCATTTGGTAAATGTCAGAATTGAGCGAGGGAGAATTTTATGGAATTGTTTTTATCACTTTCATCAAAGTCAGAAGTATAATTTAAACAAAACTATTTAAACAAAAATAAAAAAACTCCAGATGATTCCATTCTGAGCTTAAGAAGCTTCTGATAGGTTAACTGATTCCATTTGAGTTAACTGGTGGCACAACTGTGGATGTATATAAAGGCACACGTCAAACACAGAGCCTCTTTCTTTGACATCATGGGAAAATCAAGACAAATCAACCAAGACATCAGGAAAAGAATTGTGGACCTCCACAAGTGTGGCTCATTCTTAGGTGCAATTTTGCAATTTCATCTGTTCAATAGGCAGCAAAATTACACCCAAAAGCAATTAATTAAAGCGAAAGTGTTTTTTTAAATGCTGACATCATAAAGACAGCTTTAATGTTTTCCACACTGGTGACATGACAACTCCATACATATTATTATAGCCTCCTTATATTTGGTTTTAATGGTCTTTATTTTGCGCTGGCATTGCAGACAGATTTGACAAGGGTGAAATGATGTTCAACGCGATCCATCGTGGAAGAGTAATGTTATAGCCAAGGTGAATCAGATATGTGTGTTTAGACTCAGTTCTGGATATCGGATATGTATCCGATATCCAAAAAAAAAGAAAGTGGCTCAGCTCAAATACGTGGCTCTCTCCTGTGGATTTTTGTATTTACACATTTGCAACAAATTTTGATCTGTGTCAGATCAAGATCAGATCAGATCAGATTTTTTGTGCCAGTGTAAACACAGCCAAAGACCAATGGATGCAGTAAGCACCACTTGACACACAATATAAGATGGACTTCTTTAATACTTTTTAAATAATTTAAATGCCTGCTTAACTGCCTGGTTTTCTGTATTGCTTGTGTAAAAAAACTAATAAAAGTTTTTATTTATTGTGTAAATAAAATCACATTAAAAATCGCAAGGCATGTTGTTGTATTATATTACAGAACAACATTATTTATCAACATTGTTTATTATTATTAATAAATGTGAAAGTGAGACCCAAATGTAAAAGGAAAGAAATACCCCAATGTATAAGTAATATTTAACCCAGCAAGAGAGTTAATTTCACTCCTTGGTTGGGTCAAATGATTTAACCCAGTACATGAATAATATTTTAATATTCAATGCAGTAACAAAGTTTTACCCACTGGTTGAATCACATGAACAACTCAAAAATCTGTGTTAAATGGTAAAACCCAGCACCTGGGTCAAACCAACTAATCCGATAGTGACCCAGCAGTTTTTAGACTGCAATTTCTCCCATGCTTTATTGTGAATTAAGGCAATCATGAATAAACAAAGAGGAAAATAGGTTTAGACTATAAAAATAACTTCTATTGTCTGCCTGCTGACATTTCCAAATGTTGTTAAAGTGACAAAGGAAATGAACAGGTAATATGATGACTGATACAATTACTGTATTTGCATCATAACATTATTTAAAATAACTGCCAAACTGCAAAACAAATAACTTTGCTAATGCTAACTTATTTCAACATAGGCTAGAATATTAGTTACTAACCTAAACACGAGGCACAGGGACTCAGAGACAGTGTAACCAGCTATTTTAAATAGAAAGTAGCTAAAAAATCTGCTTAAAAAGCCACTAAATGGCACCAGATGACATCACATGCTAATTTACATATTCATGGCGTCAGTTTTATTTTGTCTAGTGTCGGCAGTTAATAATTGTTTGACTTCTTCATTACTTTCTCATATGTTTTGTTTCTATCATTAGACAATAGAACATGTATGAAATACAGTGACAACGCGACTTGGATGCTACTGTTACACTAAAACACAGCTGCTTTCTTCATATATTTACAGGCAAAAAAATCATTACAAAGATAAAACATCTTCCTCATTTGTTTCTCACAGTGCGTCTCCATCTGGGTTTAAAATTGCATGCAATACAATATACTGAAAGAAGCTAAGGTTTGTCCAGAATGTTGCTAGTTTTGTCGCTAGTTGCTTTTCTTTTAAAGTTGCTAAGGTGGTATAGAAAGTCCAGAACTCACTGATCTGCCTGCATGTACAGGGCAAAAAATCGTAATGTAAAATACGAGTTAGGTGCGCATTGTCAGTGTCTTTCCTCCTCTATGTTTTCTTTCTTGGTGTGGTGCTGAATGTGTGAGAGTTTGCAGCCCTGCTCTAAAACAGCTGTAAGCAGCGGCTTTGTGTTTTAAAATGATGGCTGCGGAGCGCATTTAAACCATCATAAGGGCTTGCCTCTTAGGACAACTCAGCGGTGGACAGAAACAACCCAGCAAATTTAACCCAACAACTGGAAACTAACCAAAAGTGTTTAAAATCTGATAAAATAACCCAGGTTGTTTTATCTTATCTGCACTTAAGAATTAGACTTATCATAATTAATTTGTACTCTTTAAAACATGTCTTGCTGTAATTAGATTTAAATGTTTTTTATATGAAAGGCAGGCCATTCCGAGATAACATGCTAAGTTTAATAAATATGTTTAATGAAAGAAGAGATCAGTGGATATGAGAGAGGATATCAATCACGTCATCTCAAAGGCTGGTGTTGTATATAGTCCAATAGAGGGAGTTACGGGATAAAGAATTGAAGAAGTCCTTGCGTCAGTGTACAAATGCATAGAACTTTGTTTAAAGAATGCATTTAAAATACATGAAAAACAATTTCCTCTGTGCCTTAAAGCGCTTAAACACTGATAATTTCTGTTTGCAGCTATATCTGTCTTTTGAGTTTGGCATGAAATGTGAATTTTTTTATGTCTGCGTTTGCAAACATTTATTAGCTACGCATTTAGTTATACTGCAAAGTGGTTCTTTAAACATTATCCACTGCGATAACATGCCAGGCATTCATATGTAATTTATGTTTGGAAAATATATAGTAAATATAATAAAATGTTAATATGTTTTGTTTTGCAGGTGATGTACATAAGGAGGAAACAAAGGTAATCAAGTGCAGCATTCTTATTAGGACCAAAGAATAGAAATTCTCTCTAGTTCACTTGCCAGAAAAATGTAATATATGTACTTTTATATTGTTTCAAACCTGTATTAGACCAATTAGGGGTAAACAGGTCCAACCAGAGGTATTTAAAAATTTGTTTTGCTGGTTTGAAACAGTATGCAATACAACTTTTCAAAACACTTTGCAGCGGCTGGTAACACCTCCGAACTGCCATTGGTCCCAGATGATGACATAATAGTTGGGTGTGATCTGGTGCTTTTTTCAGCTGTTCAATGCTCCAACATCTTCTTATCTTTGTGAAGAACAAGGATAGATTTCTTTGTGGGTAAACCAGGGCTGTAAATCTTCCACTTGGCAGAATAAGCTGTATACACCATTGCATACTCTATACCCCATTGCAGGTCTTTAAATGATTATCTTTTCATATCATTTACTTTCCATGTAAATTAATGGAGTAGTTGTTTGAGATGTTTTTAATAATGTGTTTTAATAATAAGTAAATCATTTTTGTTGCATGTTTAGGATTGACAGATTGCGACATCAGCTGCTTCCAGTTTACACATATGACCCAACTGAGGAGCTGAATGAGGCAGAGCAAGAAATCCTGTGGAAGGAGGAGGACACAAAGGTATCAGTGCTGTTCTAACATACAAAACACTTATGTGTAAACTAAAACAAAAATGCATTTAAGAGCCTTGCTCAAGTATGCAATAAACAGAGTCCAATAAACCTGCATAGCAATATCAATAACTAAACTAAAAATAAACGGATTTAAGTGGGAGTGTGTAATAATCATAATAGCACACTTTTATAATAATATGGTTCACCCAAAAATGAACATTCTTCCATCATTTACTCACCCACATCATTCCAAATCTATGTGACCTTCTTCTGTGCACACAAAAGAGAATATTTTAAATATTGTTAAATGGTTGTTGTTTTAAATATTGTTAAATGGTCAACTGAGAGCCTCAGTTGATATCAACGCGCCTCTCTCTCACCAGTGTGCCACTTAAAGTGGCACTGAGCAGACAGATCGGCATATGACATCATAGTACTGTGAGAGTACTGTGTAGCTGTGTCTTCACACGTTGATCAGTCTGCATGGCACCGCTTCAAGTTGAACACATCAAAAGTCTGGATACTAAAACCACTTAGTGGTCAAGAGTAAGCGAACACATTAAAAGTACGCAGTAAAAGTATTATTCTGATTTAAAAATCTTTCTAAAGTCAACCCTATACTGCAAAAACACGCTTACACATATTGAGTGAAAAACAGCATACCATTACAATGATTAAAAATAATTAATTAGTAAATTTTTTATTGTTAGATTCCTGAAACATTTTTTCCCATGTGGCAGGAGTCAGTGAATGACAGTTCATAGTGAATTTCAAGTTCCAAAAAGGATGAAGGATATAAAGACATAAAAGCAATTTTTATTCATATTTTTGTTCTTTCAGGTAGTACAGGGTTGGATGACAACTTATCAACAGTGTCGACCATTGCTCTCAAAGGAGCAAAACACATGAAAAAGGTTTGCTGCTTCGTTTTCCAGTGATAAATGTATCTCTGTTCATATTTTTGATTCTTGTTATTAACCAGTCCCTCCACATATTGTTTTACAGCTTTGCCCCTTTATTTTAGTTTTATGTATTCTGTGGTTGTTCTGTCCAAGACCATGCTGGTTACAGTGGCTGGATAATCCAGGAAATTATATTCTCTTGAACTAGTTCTGGTGTTTCTGATACAGAATTGAACCTTGCTCAGGTCTTCCCTTCCACTCCCTAACATTGGACACACTGTGGGAATTTGAGGACACCAGGAGCATGCCTGCATTTATTTGAACTTCTTACCACAATGACATAGTTGCTAAATGGAGCATTATCTATTTCCAAAAAATTTGTAAAATTTCCAAGTATCTGTTTTCTCTGTTTACTCAACTTTTCTTATTGTTAAGTGTAATATTTTTAAAGAACAAATAGATCTAAAAAAAGGTGATTTATTTAGTAAAAAGTGTCACTGTCTAAGGATAACCCAGAAAGAGTAGTTAGAAACATATTAAAAATACATTCTACTTTTGTAAACCTGTTTCAATTGTTGAATAATAGTTATCATATTATAATATTATCAACTCAGTGATCCACAGTTGGTAGGTAGTCTAACAAAAGTGTTTCAATCATATGTTTAGAAACTGGAGTTGAGCACTATTGACCTCTGCGATAAAGTTAAAAAAGATATTGACTGGAGCTCGACCTGAGTTTGCCAAGTGAGAGATGTTCCTGGGTCAACATAGTTTGTTGACCCTGAAAGAACATTTCTGTAGGTAACCTCAACCGCAATCCATCCCTAAAATACGAGGGAAATGTTAGGTGAATAACAATGGTGTAAATACACCTACCCCTGGTCGTAAGCCTACACGTCATAGGAACTGTAAACTTATCTCTCAAATCTTGTTGACCCAGAAACATTTCACTTTGCAAAATCATTTTCGCATTTTCTGTACCATAATGGAGTCAGTGCTGAATGTAAGATTTTAGTAGATTGTAAAGAACTGCTCCCCTCCATAAAGGTGCACTATGCAGGATTTTACAAAATAATAAAGTATGGACTTTTTATGGACTACAAAATAATCGCTCTTAATGATTCCTTATGCGCCTCTAGAGGGGGCCAGTGGTTTTGACAAAACTGTTTTCAGTAGCTGAAAATCCTTACCTTTAAATGCAGCATGTAGAGGTTTTTTGACCAGGACGTGGACTTGGCATATGCAAGTATTCCAATGATTACAGTATCATTATTGGCACAAATTTATCATTATTATCATATTATCATTACCTAACATGTACAACGTAAACATTAACCAGTATTAAAATAAAGGAAAATAATTTAAGTGGTCATCTGGATGTGAAGTTGTAATTAACAGAAATCTGGGGAACCACCCTGTCAATATTAACAATTTACACAGAAACATGTTACTAATTGCAGCTATAACATCACACTGCTGTGACTAGGCAGGGAACAAAATATAGAAACTACCTAGGCTGGATGTAGGTATGTATATAATGATATGTTTACTAAAGAAGTCCATCAAATCCTGATGATCTGTCTCAGTACATCTGTTCTCATGAGAAGTGTTTAAAAGATTTAAGTAGGCAGATCTGGAGCTTTTTAAGGCCTTTCTGTAGTTTTAAATACTCTCCTTCCATGCTATACGAAATACCTCTGGTTTAGTTTACTTCCAATTTTGCTCCATTTTCCGGGCTGCTCTTTTCAGGTTGAGGGTATGCTAGTTATACCACGGCGTTGAGGCGGTGTCCTTTATCTTTTTTAAGCATAGGGGAAAAACTATCCAAGGTGTTGATAATAGAGTTAATGTTTTCTTTTGCAGGTGTTAGATAATGTTTAAGTTATCTGATATGCTACAGAATTGAGACAGTTCAGGTAGATTGTTGATAAAACAGAAGTTGTTGTTCTACTGTATTTGTAGCAAGGACCTGATTTTGCAATCATGGGTAAATTAAACAGGACACCAGATAATGATCTGAAATGTCTTCACTCTGTTGCAGGATATTAATGTCATCAACATTTAAACCATAGGACTGTTACGGTGGCTACACAGACTCCTGACACCTAGGGGACTGCCGTAATCAGAACAGACACTTTACATTTAGGGCCACCACTGGTCTGTATACAGTAGCTAGAGAGATGGCCTCCATCCCTCTAGGGTTGGTGCTACTCTTTTATCCATAAATATGGCACAATAATAATTAGGAGCAATTATTAAGAGACATGGAGTTAGTTTTAATTGTTATGCTGATGATATTCAGCTGTACATCTCTTCAAGGTTGAATTAGATAAATAACCACTAAACTAACAGAAATTATAATCGATATCAAAACTTGGATGACTAGCAACTTTCTACTACTAAATTCAGACAAAACAATAATTTTCATTATTGAACCAAAATCTGTCTTACTCTTGATGGATGCCCTATAAAGCTTGCTTCATTAGCTAAGAATTTGGGTGTCCTTAGCAAAACTTCATTTATAAAAACATTTATAAAACTATAAAAAAATATATCAAAAATATGACACATGCTCTCTATGACAAACACCAAACAATGAATTTATGCATTTATGACATTAAGACTTTGACATCAAAGGTTATTGCAATGCCTTACTAGGTGGTTGCCCTGCAGGTTTATAAAAAAAAACTTGAGCTAGTTCAAAATGCAGCAGCCAGAGTTCTTATGAGAACAAACAAGTATGACCACATTAGCCCAGTTCTTTCAACACTGTCCTGGCTGCAGTATCGTATAAACTTTAAATTCTACTTATCACCTACAAGGCCCTAAATGGTTTAGCTCCTCTGTACTAAGAACAGATGTGCTGGCCCCACACTAAATCTGTCCGTCTTTTATCTCCTAAGGTCCTGTAGTCAAGCTGGATCTGGACTTTATCAAGACCAGATAGTGGGGAGACGGGATAGGACGACCGTGAGATAGATCACTGGGAATATGATGGACTTTTTTTATTACATTTCCTATTAACATACTTAAACATACAAAACCAGACCTAACAGATTTAAATTGAAGCTGATATATAATTATAGAGCTAATAATTATTATCAGCTCTCAGTTCATATCCAAGAAATTTACAAATTACAGCTTTAACATGCCAGAGGAGAACTAGCCCCTCCTGGTTGAGCCTTGATAATTTTTCTGTTTTTTATATCTCAGTATTATGTATAAAGTTGCTTTGAAGCAAGGTAACATTCTAAATAGCACTATATAAATAAAATTGAATTGAACTAAATAATGCACAAGATCCGTGATTATCAAAGAAGCCCGGCTACAAATTACTGTGGTATGGCCAAATTTTCAGAAACCTGATACTACATTCAATTCAAGATGTCTAGTCTTGTAATATTAATACTAAACCAAACAAGTCTCCATTTTATGTGAGAATAGGCCTATTTCACAATTTTTTCAATTCAATTTCATTTATATAGCACTTTTTACAATGTTACATTGCTTCAAAGCAGCTTTACATAATAATAATAATAATAATAATAAACAGAACAAATGTCAGACATGTTAATGGTATTATTGCAAATAATATGTGTAGATGTATAAGATTTATTAGGTATACTAGGTTTATAGTATGTTTATGAATAAAGGGTTGACTGAACCGATAAAACCACAAAATTATTAAGCAAGATATGCGTTCCAACTTACATAGTGATGGTATATAAAAGATAACATCTTATGCGACAGGGGTATATAGGATTTGCAATAGTACCATGAACTATACACAACATGCAAAGTAGAATACATACATACATAAAATATATACAATAAAAGTATTAGAAGTTTACAATTTACAAAACCCTAGGCTAAGTTAGACATCAGCAGTCCCAGCAAGCAAGCCAACAGCGTGACAGTGGCAAGGAACCAAAACTTCAATGATGTATAAATGAAGAAAAAAACTTTGGGACAAACTAGGCTCATCCAAAAGGGCCAGTTCTCATCTGGCATGTTAAAGCTGCAGTCTGTAACTTTTTTCTTTTACTTTGAAAGGAAAAGGAAAGGAAAGGACGTGACGTGAGGCCAAGTATGGTGACCCATACTCGGAAATTGTGCTCTGCATTTAACCCATCCAAGTGCGCACACA
>JAZGTJ010013844.1:0-14617 GCA_036877575.1 Botia almorhae
TTTTAGGCTCGTTGAAGACCACTCTAGCTGCCGCATTTTGAATCAACTGCAGGGGCTTGATGGAGCAAGTCGGAAGCCCTGCAAGGAGGGCATTGCAGTAGTCTAACATATTAGTTAACCTTTCATAAAGATTATGTGTATATGCTTCATAGAATTTAACGGGATATTCATTTAACATGCAATAATGATTATAACACATTACACATCTGTGACACATCCTAAAAATACTTTGATGTATGTGCTCAGAAACATAATTACAACGTAATTAGAGAGCAAATAATCTGCCAGATGTGAAATAACGTAGGCTATCAATAATTATGTCAAATAAGTTGTTTGTGAGTTGTCATTAGGTCTAAATACAGCTACACAGAGAATGAAATCATATGTATATGTGAAAAGTCTCATATGCTCCCCATCTAACATGATAGATGGAAAGGTAGTGCACTACACCCTGGACGAAACTAGTCTTGTTTGTAGACCATGGTACAATCCCTGAGGGCTAGGGAGTAGTCTTCCGTCTCCAAAAAAGCCAAAAAGCACTCATATTTGATCATCTTTCCATCAAAAATGGCCTCTCCACAACTTCAGGGCAGTGTTTATAGGAATTAAAATGAAAGCAAATCAATGACAATGTTTTATTCAATTATGCCGTGATAGTGAGCCTGCCAAGATATAATATTGACAGACAGTCGGACAGCAGAGACAGAGTACCAGCAAGGCCTCATGGGAGTTTATCCTAAATGCTGAAACACTGGGTTATAATCAGAGGTTCCCAGTTCATCTGATCATTCCTTTATCTTCATGACAGTAATTCAATCTGGAACATTTTAGACGTTGTTGCTGCTGTATGTAAGTCTGTAAGAGGGACTCTTGAAGCTTTGCTAACAAACCTCTGTGGCAGCAAAGTGGCTAGAGGGAATCTCTGGAGACAGGAATTACGGGTAAGTCACATTTAAAGTTTCTGCTTGCTTCTCAAACGCCTTTCATACAGAAAACATTGTGCAACAGAGAAGCAGACCGAAGACAACATAATGTTTGTTTACTAAAGTTAGACATTCATATAAGGATAACATTCTGTTGGACCATAGGATTAAAAAAAATACAAAGACACTTTACAGTAGTTTTACAGTAAATAAAATCCCTGCAATGCATGGCTTTATTAACATGTAAGATAAAAACTTACATGTTTAATAATTACTTAGCATAAAGGCATTATGTAATGAGTAAACAAAAATTGCTGAGCAATACAGCAAGACTCACTAACATATATAATGTATAGAATGAGTGCCTAAAACCACCTTAATTGTGGCAACACAAGGCCCTGAGTAGGTTATTGATTTTTCATTTTATAAAAGATGCCAGTGTTCAATAAAAATATATACTTATCAAAGTAATATAACTAATAATGCTATGCTATTCCTAGTTTTAGCCTTAGATGTCACACTCATGGGCCGTTGCCTAAATGTCTGGTGCACAATGACCAATAATGACTATTTACCAATACTGTAGTTTTTTTACAAGTTGATGAACCTTCTCACTGTTCATCAACCTGTGATAAATCTTAGATTTGCTGGTAAGATCCAGCTCCCACAGTCTCACCCTAAACATTCTCTATATCTGAACCTAGACTATATCGCTTAATATCTGATCTTATCCGTTGATACTTTTAAGTCGTCTCCTAAGACACATTTGTTGAATTTGGCTTTATTGTCTGGCGAGAGTGACTAATCTCTATTTTTTTTTATTTATTTTTTTTCTATTATATTTAAAGTCTTCATTATTTTATTGCAATTATTGTTATGTGTACAGAACTTTGGAATACAACCATTTGTATTAGAAATGTGCTTTATAAGCATGTATGCTATGCGAGACTAACCTGTACCTGTCCACAGCTGACATGCAACTAGGCACATTATTATAGAATGTGCACTCAAACCCGATTAATCCAATCTGAGTTCTGACCTGGAAATGTCCAATTGATAATGACATCTTCATTCTCATCACCCAAAACAACCGATTGCTTTCAGGACCATACAGCCACAGCACAGGAAAGAATACAAGCTATAAACACACATCACAGACTACAGCCCACAGCAGACCTCGGGAATAGTGGGATTTATTCAGCGGGTGAGAAGGGAGATGCTGAAAGTAAAAATTAAAGGGTGGAGAGAAAGTTGTGCTGACTCACAGATATGAGACAGCGGAGGGCTGCAGCACCATGCTTCTCTTTCTCATTTACATTTAGTACATCTGACGCTTTTATCCAAAGGTTTTTTTATAAAAGAAGTAGAAGTAGAGGTAGTGGCGGTGTTAGTTGATAAGTTAAGGAAGTGAAGATGAAATAGCTGTTTTCAAGAAACGACTAAAAACTCATCTAATTACTCTAATGACGTTCTGATAGAGTTATGAAGTTCATTTCACCAACCGGACAGAGTGAAAGTAAGAGTCTGGGAAAGTGATTTCATCCCTCTTTGGGATGGAACCACAAGGCGATGATCATTAGCTGAACGCAAGTTTCTGGAGAGCACATAAATGTGAAGAAGTTAGAGCAGGTAAGGAGGTGCGAATCCAGTAGTCACTTTGAATGCAAACATCAGAGCCTTAAATTTGATGCGAGCAGCTACTGGCAGCCAGTGCAACTGGATGAAGGACAAAGTTACATTTTTCATGATGCACATGCCTGCATCTGCATCATGTATGAAACATGAACATTTAAACTGACAGAATGGTGCCATTAAAGAAATTGGCTTTGCTTATAGATGTTTATAATGCAGAGAATGGCGAATGTCCTCAGATAGCCTACACAACAACAACATGCCAAACAAATTCCGCAGGGTCAGCCAAGATAGCAGATTGAATCTTGCTATAAATAGCCAAATAAGAAGACAGACAGCAGAGTGAAACAGCAATTCATAGGTCATGACAGAGGACAGAAGAAAATGAGCTAACTGTCTTTAACTGCTGAAGAAAGCAGACAGACAGTAAAAAGAATCATCATCAAAAGTATAAAATTTATTCTGATTTATCTAAGCTATGATTAACAGAATGTGATTGATATTTTAGGTGAATCTAAAAGCATCAAAGTGCATTATATGGCATTTTTAGTATAGTTTTAAGTATGAATTTTAAGGAAATATTTCTCAAACCCAACAGTATATAGTTTGTATAAATTATACAGGTCTTAGACTGATGGCGTTGCTAGGCTGTGTTAAGGGTGTCTGAATGGTTGCTAAGATGTTGCTATGCAGTTGCTAAAAGGTTCTGGGAGGTTGCTAGGAAGATGCTAGAAAGTCGCTAAGAGGATTCAAGGGGTAGATGGGGTTGCAGGTTGAAAATTATACTTGTAAAATGTATGCCCTGAATGCAGTGTATTGAGTGCACTGAATGGAGTGTGACTTTGATTTAAAGCGCCAAATAATCAAAAATGTAAAAAAATAAAAATAAATAAAGACTACAAATCATTACATCAGCAAACTTTTAGGTAGCAGAGCTTCTTTTCCCAACCTCATTTTGATTGGTTCTTATGTTCATCATCAGTCATTCAACTCTCATAATTACCATGACAATGTCCCCAAATCAGCATTTGCTCATGGCGTCACACTTCACAGATCTGTCCAAAAGTCGATGATGAAAAATAAAGAATAAATACATTTCCATTTACTCAGGACTGCGTAAACTCAGAGAGTGCAACAACAAGGAGCATGTAGACAGGGACCTCCAATCCGAACTATCACCTTGCTTCTGAAAGTCTTGCATCATCAGCCATCTGCCCATGATTGTGCATGTCTTTGGCTCGCCGCATTAAATTAGATAAGATGACTCTGTGTTTTCTTTCATAAGATCCTACAACAGAGATTTTTGTTTGTTGGGCTTTTATTTGCATTGGCCCGAAACAATGTTTAAAGTCTATAGTTTGAATGTTTTTAATCACCACACAGGAAGATAAAGTGATTTCTAGAGAGAAAGAGAATCTCTAGAGAGATTTTCTAAAGAGTGATTTCTAGAGTGTTCTGTGTGGTTGTGAGGAGTTTATGAATGGTTGCTAGACGTTGCTGGGAGATGGCAAGATTCCTAGTATGCTACTTGGTGGTTGCTAAGGTGTTGTGGCTGGATGCCAGGGGTTGTTAGGTTTATTAGCCTTCTCTGGTGTGTTCTAGTTGATGCTATAGCATTGATAGGTGGTTTCCCAAAAAAGATAAGTCTGTGCAGAGTTAAAAGCTAGTTGCAATTTTGGCCTTTGTATAAGGAATTCATTTGTTTGCTAAATGATCTGGGTGGTGCAGGGAAGAAGCTTTGCACTTTGAACATTACAGTGTGCCTACACATTACATTAAAACTATTATGTTGAAAGGGAATGGAAAATCCTGGTTTCCAATAAACGTCCCTATTAAAATAAGAAAAGTGGTTGTCTGCTGTTGGTCAACCTTATGGGTATTCATTTCCCAACATTGCTGCTTAACATTAGACATAATCGATACTTGGATATCTTTATATCTCACTTCAAAAGAGGCACAGTAAATGCTATTTCCATTTCCAGAATCCATTTCTAATTAGAACTATTTTCAACAATACTATTTAGTATTTACTGTGGTTTTATAAAGATGTGTATAATTTCTTTCAATTAATCTGCAATCCTTTTTTTTTACTGAGATCAGTGCAATGGATTCTGGGATTGTTTTCTCTGAGAAGGATACATGCAATATTGCCTTAAAATCAGGCCAAAATAATAAGAAGTCATCTTTGTCCTCATATCTTTAAATGCTGCTTTGTCGCAAGCTCACTAGGCTTTGGAGTTAGTCTCTCTCGCTCACTGTAAGGTGTCCACATTTGCTATTTGCACATTTGTTCTTTATAGGTCTTATTGTGAGTCATTACAATTACTTACATGTGAGTCATTGGTGCAAATTATTACAAATAAAAGGAAGGGATTTTCATTGTTATCCTTCATCAATATACAACTTTCTTCTTAAACGAATTTCTGTATTTCTGCTGCTCCCCTCCAACTATCTGGCTCCATCGTGATAACACCCACTTTTTATGGTCCATACTGGTATGTAACACCCACTTCTCACAACGAGTGGATAAAATCAAGATCCCATCCTACATGTTTTCTCATTCAATATCCTGGTTTATGTATAAAATCCATCAAATTATGTAAGTAAAGTTGTGAATAACATATTTAGGGCAGTTGTGGCCAATTGGTTAGTGCGTCAGGGTTGTAATCAGAAAGTTGCTGGTTCAATTCCAGTGCTGCCAGGCAGCAACTGAAGTGCCTTGAGCAAGGCACCTAACCCCCAATTGCTCCCTGGGTGCAGCAATCCTGCCCACAGCTCCAGGTGTGTGTGTTCATGAATTGTAGTGTGTGTTCACTCCTCCCCAGTAATGGGTTAAATGCAGAGGTCACATTTCGGGTATGGGTTACCATACCTGACAAATATGTCACTTTCACGATGTGTTGATTTTAACATTTTTTATCAGAATTTGTGAAATCTGATCTAACAGGAAATCATAAGTATTTTACGAGGTGATAAGATTCATATGAATTCATATTAAGTGATTCATACAAAAACATGTTTTTGGGAGAAAAAGCAAGCATGAAGGTCCATCCCTTACCCTAACCATTACTGGTGGAACATTACTGGTGGAACAGATTGTACAATAACACACACTGTAAAAAAACTTTGCTCCCTTAAATTTTTAAGTCTAATCACATTGGCTACACAAGCCACTTTAACTTTTTGTAATCCTAACTGGTGTTGAGCTGCTTAAACTTACAAAACAATTGTTGAAAAGTTGATTTACTCTTTACATCAGTCAAGTTACACCAGTTAAGATTAAAAAGAATAAGCTGAAATGACTTGTGCAGCCAAGTTGATTAAACTTTAAAGTCAGCAAAGGTTTTTACAATGTATGAATAAAATAACAAAAATAGTTACAAATTGCCATGAGATTGTGTTGATTATGTGATACAACAGTTTGTTTTGGGCTTTGAATGTGATTGGAAGAGAGGCATGCCAAGAGTGCTGATACATGAACACAACAACACTGGGATACTTTATTATTTTGTATCACTCCATTATAGTAACCATTGAAATGTCACACACGGTTAGTTGTGCTCTCTCTCTCTCTCTCTCTCTCTCTCTCTCTCTCTGTGTCTCTCTGTCTGTCATTCTCTTTCAAACATGTCAGTCATTTTTCAGAAACAGTGCAGGCCATCGTTGCAAGTAGAATGCCATATGAAAGCGGTTTTACATACAAGAGGGCATTTTTGGTGAGCTGTGCTTTGATGCTCAGATAGGAGAGACTCTCTGTCACTCAAGCTTGTGTGTCTCCTGCATTCACAAACGTCTCTCTATGGGCCTTTTTGAGTTCACAAGTCTGTTCTCTCCCAGAACAGACTATGAATCCAAATCTGATATGTAAAAGTTGTGTTGATGCTGTATTAGAACAGAATCAAAATAATTCAGTATGGCCTTTGTTTTTTTCTGACAAACTGCACCTAAAGCCCTGTTTGGGTGGGATTAGTTTTATAAGGACAGATGGAGTAATGTCATTTTACTATAGGATGTCTGTAATATTAATGGCCAATTTGCATGGAATAAAAAATCTCAAAAAAACTACCAGAAGTGAGAGGGGTAACTCCATTGACGTACCACCATCACCTCCCTGTCGTCATTTGTGTATTACATTGCTTCCTGATATCACGCACGCAAACATATAACGGAACTAAATGTTTCTTCAAGCTCCTCCAAACTACAGAAAACTACTCTTAAACAGCGACTAACAAAATATTTACATAAATATTCATGTATAAATAACATTACCGAATGTAAAACTAACATAACAGAAGGTAAAAGTTGTCGTACTCTTTACTGACATGGTCCGTAATGATTACTGAAATGGCACATTTGAACAAGACTAAAATCACTGAAGCTCTGGCAATACTTACATTACCCCACCTCTCCATAAAATAAATCGTGTCCGAATATGGCTAAAGACAGCTAACAAAAACAATAAACTGTGGTCAGCAATGCGCTATGAAGCACTAAGCAATTAGTTTGTCACCTGTTAGTAATTTATCGTGGTAAAGTCTGACAATACATGTTCATGAATGATTAACCCAGAAAAAAAATATAGGACAGAATAAAGGACAGAAATATCACAAACAAGATCTCTTTACAACTGTTTCTCCTAGATGGCAATAAGGTTAAATAGAGAGCAAAAGGGACACTTCAGCCAAAAATAAAAATTCTTACCTTGATATTATTCCAAACCTGTATGACATTTTTGCTTCTGAGGACCATAAAATGAGATATTTTGAAATATGTTGGTAACCAAACAACAGTGGCACCCATTGACTTCCACTGTACGGACACAAAATCACTGAGACGTTTCTCAGAATATCTTCTTTTGTGTTACCCTGCAAAAAAAAGTCACAGATAGGTTTGGAATAACATCATAGTCAAATAACAAAAGTAGTATACATTTTTACTCAAAAATGTTATACTATTAAAAAATACTATTGGCATTTATTTTAAAACTATACTGTTACTGTATTTCAACAAATGTCTCATGTCTGTTTTTACTTCTCCTATGGAAGTTTTGATAATCACTGAGCAATTTTCTGGAAGAACCTGTGCTCTTTTGATTTCAAGCAACCAATAGCATGCATACACAATCAAAACTGCCTTGCAGGATTGAGTAGTCTAAATTTATTGAATTTGAATCTGATTTGAATGTGTGTGATTTGCTAAATAACATCTGATCTGTTTTTCACAGCACAAACATAAAACACTTTAATAATCACAGACCATATATTAGCTGATAAGCTGATATTCAAATGAAGCACATCGAAGCCTCAGTTGTACATCTGCTACGAACAAACAAACAAAATCAGCATCCACCCACCATAAAGCACATAGAGAAATATATACTTAAAGTGAAAAACTTCATTTGCATTTCCTATAGGAAATACCAGCGCTTTCAGGGCATCAAAGGAACAGTAAAAGAGTTTTAGGTCAGCTACGTTTTAGCCTTGACATGCCAATACAGAAGACATGACAAGGTGTATCCGAACGGCTTTGCCATTGTCATGATGGTCAGTATGCATTTTTCCTGTCTATTTGTACATTACAAGGACCAATACAGTCACTGTCTGAAAGTGGTTACAGGAAGACCAATTACCAGCAAATATATAACTTTTTTATTACAATGATGTAATCACATTTTTGTGAGAAGTAGAACTCAACACTGTCATGTGGCAACAACTGCTGTGTAATTATTGTAGGTATTCATGGCGTGTCAGATATTTCTTCTGTTACATTAAAGTGGAGACCAAAAGACATGTTTAAGCACATTGCCCAGTGACCGAGTAACGGTCTGTCATTTGTCGTTACAGCTCTTGCACTTATAAGAACTGCAATAAGAATTAAATAAACTGACTACAGTAAGTTTTTTAACTGCCTAAATAATGACTGTACACTCCCAAAGGTTTTCAGCTAAACTTCAGCTGTGACTGAACTTGCAACCCCTTTGGTTGTTTGTAACTGTTCGGGGGGAGATATCACATGCAGCGCTAGTGTAAACACTCAAATTGGTTTGCATGTATCATGGTCACTCTGTGAGACTGTAAATATGTGCTGCATGGGCAAGCCCTCAGAGTGTTTATGACAGCCATGAAAGGACAGAAACATGTCACCTATGAACATTTTTTGATAAATGCTGGAATTGAAAAATGCTATTTGGAATGACAGTCAAACTGAGAAGGAAGATGAAAAAGCATTATTATGAACTTACAAGACCAAACAGCAGTATTCCCAGTTTCAAAGCCCACCAACACTATTGTCAATTATTTAGGTTTACTTGTCTGTTTAAAAAAATACCAAGAAAAAGTGAATAACTGCTGTGCTGTATTGTGTTAAAAAAGTGTCAATTTTGACCAATTATATGTAAATTCCATATTGTATCTGCCATTCCACTCTCCAGACCCAGGAAGTATTTTGCTACACCAATGTTGTGGGTTTGACTCTCAGGAAGCACACAATTTATCATCCTTGAGAATAAAAGAGCGGCAGATGTATCCCTTTTCAGAGGCACTAACTTACAGGAAATCCAGATCCAGGGAAAGTGTTTCAAAATCTTACAATTGCTTGCTTGTGCAATTCTCTTGATAACTGGATGCTCATACATTTCAAACAAAGAGTGAAACAATCCAGCAGGATTCTGACGCCAACACGCTTTCTTTAGAATCAACTCCCGCGAGAAAGACCACAGACCAGCGCAAATGTCTTCATTCAGTCTCAACACAGACATGTTCATTCAAACACACCGCTAGCTGTAGATAAAGGTCTAAACGTGTAGTCTGAATGCATGACAGTATTAAAACATACAATCGGGTACACACAATGAGATTATGTTGTAAACAAATACAGTACGCATGCGATTAATCCTGTGTACTCATATACTCCATATATAATAACACAGCAGACAAATCAACTTCAATAATGAGCATAAAAACAATGTTTTTAACATACAACAGGGTGTACAGCTCATGTGTTCTAATGTGCAGAAAGATCGAAACATTTTGATCTGACAGCAGGTTACTGTACATTACGCACCATGCAATGTCATGAGACATTCAAACATCTATTAGAACCTGTTCCTGTTGCGCTTGATTTTAATGTTAATAACAGCATCTATAATAAACAGTATTATGGATCTACATAACAGTGTGACAATTGCGATCGCCTTCTCTTGTTATTCATCAGTCATGACAGCCACAAACTGGATGTCCATACTCTGACTGCATGCTTTCCTGAAAATCACGGCGTTATCACTGAATAAGCCCAGCTACCGATTTACTACCTCTCCTTCAATCCTAATTGTATAGATTGTCGGCTATAATTAATTAAGATTGTATTGTATAGATTGTCGGCCACTTGATTAAAGGGTTGTATTGGTTTTAAATTTTGCGTAATCTGTGCGCTCACTTAATTTGAAACGAGGAATCGTTTTATAGCAATGTTACGCATGACTATATAAAGTGTTCAAATGGGTATTGCAACGATCAGCTAACAGCAGCTGTATTTAGCTTTTACATATCATTTATTTAACATATCTAAGATGCTTCCTCTCGACCCTTAAATAGAAAGAATGAACATTTACAAATGCATGACAGTTTCGAATAATAAACTCAGTTCAACATTGAGCTATAACGCGTTGACGCGTGTACTGTCACTCACCCGAACTGTCAAGCCCTCGTCCAGGTGTGAATGAAGCGCACTATAGTCGACCTGGTCCAGCCTAGATCCCGTCGGCTGTTTCTTGGTGAAGCACCGATCGTTCGGGTGAGAACTATAGTGACTGAGAGCAACAGAGCTCGGGTGAAGGGTGGGACATCACTGGGAGGGTTAGGGAGAGTTAGAGCTGTTTGAGCTTGTGTTTGGAATAGATCCCTGGGAAAGCAATTAGCTTTTAACGTGTCCGGTTTATTATCAATGCTTCTTCACTAAAAATAGAGACGGAATGTTATAGAGTCCCATCACTGCAAACAATGATTTACAGCTTTAGTCTTCAATCTTCAATAAAGCTGCTATGGCCACCTTTACTTTCATTGTATATTGAAAAGAGCAAACGTAAAAGGATTTGTAACAACATGCACAAATACATGACAGAATTTCCATTAACGCATGTAATTGTTGCTATAGAACTCTCTCTTTCAACACATTCTTAAAGATATTTTTACATACCTTCCTCTTTAAAGTTTAGGGACAACAAAGTACAGGACCTAAAACATCAATACAACGAAATGTATGTTTATAAAAGAGTTTCAGATCAAATAATTACTTTCTACACTGAGGCAAGCAAATCTTTGGAAGCTTGATTATTGTTTAGCGATAGGAACCACTCTTACCTGAACCCCCAGAATGCATTGAATGTGCTGCCAGGCACAAATATATTGCAGAGAAGGTAAGACACATCTCTCTGGATTAAGTTGTTTGTAACTGCAGAAACTGCTTGTAAACAACCCCCAAACACGTGATTTACATGGTTTCTTATGTCGTTTTCTTGTTTTAAGTGTCACATTTTGTAAGGAATCAATATGAAATTATCTTTAAGATTAATTTCTGTAACATAAAAAGATGACTATTTTTAATTATTTTGGAATTTGCATAGTCATATTTACAACTGCAGTAGTTGTCTGGACATGCTTCTGGATCAAAAATTAATTAAATTAAAATGTAGAAAATTGTTCATGGGTAATTTGTGAAGAGTGGTCATTATATACTAAAACGGAGAAGGGGTTGAAGAGTAACAGAGATTTATTACGTCTACCATGGAAAGTTATTTCAGTTCAAAGTGAGATAAAAGATTTAAGATAAAAGAAAGCAGCCTCAAAGGGTCTTTCCAAACTAAGACCAGCTACACACACTTGCAACTAAATCTCAATCATTCAATCAAAACTGTTCTTAAAAGAGGGTGAATGAAGATAACTCTCTGACTGGACCAAACAGATTCCAGATAATGGCCAACAGAGGCCAGATAATGCTTTGCTGTCTACAAGAAGTGCTGATGCGGGACAAATGCTGATTAAATGCACTTTTCACTTCATGCCTTTGACCTCTCGCTGGGTCCTGATGGCTGTCAATGCCAAACACCCTATCCGGACCTCGAGGAATAATCAATGTACTATTCATCAGAGGGCTTTAAAAACAAATCAAGTTTGTCACCCTTCAGTAATCCATATTTGCCTGTTCATACAGTCTAGTTGAAATATAAATTAACCCTGTCTGATACATCAGTGTTTTAAATGAGCTGAAAAAACTTGTTTTGCTTGTCAAACTGCCTCCTGATTGGCCCAATCCATTTTCTTCCAATGTTTCTTACTGAGCATCATAAAGAAATGGGCGGTGAAATTTAACTGGTCAGCAAACACAACTCAAATGTCTTTGTCTCACATAATCCAGTTGTACAGAGATGTTGTGGTCAATCTAGTGGGTTTATATATATTATATCTGTAACATTTTGTCCAAACAATAAAACAGAGATAACAGTTTTAAAGTTCATTTAATAAAACTAAACAATAGCATAATCCATAACTTTGAATAACAAAACTTAACATGAAACTTAAAAACCCACAAAAAACATACACAACATTCATTAACTGACAAGATACTAGGGCAAACACAGGGGTATATATACTCAGACTAATCAAGGAAAACACCTGGGCACAGTTTGGGTGGGGTAACACTAAAGACTACAAAAACCAGGGACATGGACTACAAAACAAGATTTCAAAATAAAAGACATGACATTATAAAACCAGAAAGACATAACAATATCCTTAAAGGCCAGCATTCCTAGCCAATCTAAGACGTTGCTTCTATTTGCAGACAACTAAGAAAATCTTTGGTTGTTGAATGGTTACTTTGACTCCTTAAATCTAGATATTAAAATCTAAAATATACAACAACTACTGCATGTCACCAGAGCAGAACAGAATTTTCTTCCACCCCTTTCTTTGCTGGGCTACTGTAGTCAATGCAACAACACTTCCTAATATCTGTAATGTCCCTGCCAAAGCTCCTGCCAACACTATACACAAACCTGCAAAGGAAACTCTTTTCATTTATACAAAGTGCTGCTCATAGTCATAAAAGTGATTTTTTACAAGAGGAACTGTATTGGCACACTGTAATGATATTGTCAAATTGTATTTGACTTTGTGGCAGAACATTGCTCATAAGGACAGCCAGATCTGATCACATATTCTGCCTGAAATAGCTATAAAGGAACCAGAAGCATCCTGCATCTTGCCTGCCATCACTTCCTGAGTGCTGTCTGCTTCTCTATGGTGGGATGGAGCTGTTTCCCTCCCTTTCTTCTGTGAGATTTGACTCTGTATATAGACCATCTAAAATTTGAATATGGTTCATGAAGTGATTGGAGGAAACCATGCATGTGCAAAAGTAATAAAATGGCCTGAGGTCACAGCAGGTGACCATAGAAGTTTTCATTGGCCATGGACCGCCCAAGAGGCCTTCTGACTGACCAATAAAGCAACCAAATACAGTTTGTTTTGTTCAGTGTCATGTTTCCAGGTGTACCTGTCACGGTCTGTATGGAAAAACAGCAGAAGAGCCAGATGCAAGCAAAGGGATTTATTAAGGTTCACAGTACTAATGATGCAGAGACAAGAGAAAACACAGTTTGGACAATGACAGGTGACTCTAAAACCCAGGAAGACAAAAAGGGGGTTGGTGATGGCGGGACTTCGGGAGGGTGATGGGCAGGGCTAGAAAGATGGCTGGCAGGAACCGGCGAAGACAGGTTCCTGCAGGTGAATAGAGCGATGAGGAAGTGGCGACGACGGAGTCTGGAGCAGAGGGATAATTCCACAGGCAGACAGGTAACTTGTGATGACGACACTGCAATGACAACAACAACGCACATGACCTGAAGCTTTAACAGGACAGGACAAACACAGACTAAGCTGACTCGACTAGACACTAGAGTAAAACTCGAGTTACTTTAACTCGATTGGACTAAACTAGACTAGAAAGAACTTAGACAATTGAACTCGGTCAGATAAATGGACAACATCCAAGACAATCTGACAACAAAGGAAAGACATGAGGGAAATATAAAGGGGAAAAGATAAGTGATGAACAGGTGCCGGTAATGACAAAGATAAGAAAGAACCGGAGTGAAATGAGAGGGCGGGGCAGAGTCGGCAGACGCAGACAATGGAGCACGTGGCGAGCTGTCAAACAACCGTGTGCTCTGACACAAAACAGAACAATACAAACTCGGACCCATCAAACCGGAGTCTTGACAGTACTATCAAAGAAATTGTCACGCACGTCTCCCTGGAATCTTCTAGAAAACAAATTACTATAAAATATCCTGGGACCAGTTAAATAAAAAGAAATGCCAAAAAGGCTTAAAAAAACATTTCTATTTAAGACATATTTTGTTATCAATTGCAGTGACAATAAAAAATTGTTAAGTGCCATAAATACTTTGTGGAGTCACTGTATATGCTTACATTTTAAAAGTAGATTTTAAATGTAAAGACGTCTACTTTTACAGCTTTCATTATAAAAGTTTTCAGAGATAGCCTGTCATCACGCACACCTCCATGTGTGAAATGAAAGCACATGCTAGGCAGGTTATATGAGGAGAGAACATGGCACTCAACTGTAATCAAACCAATTAGTCAAGCCTCTCTCTCACAAGTACACACTCTTATAAGCACTTCACATTGGGGCAGGCTCAATATAAGAGTTTACAGGACTTTGTTAGTGTTTGAGTGTGTCTGCACTGCAAAACCTGAGTATGAGCTTAAAAGGCTGAATTGTACTTCACACATTTTGCTCATTTTTAAATGTTCATCACCAAGCTCCGAATGTTGTGTAGGAACATTACTGTATATCAAACAGGGAAAGCATTTGTTTAAAATACACTGTAGATCAAAACTGCAGAACCATTCTGGCCAAACAGATGCAGAATTCTTACCTAACTATGGAGAAACTGAATCCTTTCTATGTTTGCAAGACTTTGTTTACAGTGCACGTATAAGGAAAAGGAAAGGAAAGGACGTGACGTGAGGCCAAGT
>JAZGTJ010013845.1:0-14617 GCA_036877575.1 Botia almorhae
TAAAAACAATCTTTCCAACTGCAGCAGCACTCCGAGGAATTCAATGCCCCTCCCCCACTCTTCCCTAACCCTCCCCTCCACCTCCATTACCATATCAAAGCCCCGAGTTCAGAGCAAGACTTCTCTTTCAAGAATGGAAGCAAGGCATCAGGAGGGAGGGAGGGAGGAGAGGACAAGACAGCAGCGGCAGGGAAAGGCCTGAGCTCCAGCTCGCTTTTATCCCTGCTGTTCCAAGTATGAGAGCGAAAGAGAGAGAGGCAGACAGATAGAGACTGTGGAAAACAGATGTAAAGACTACTGATCAGGACTACAATCATGTGCAGGAGAGGAGGCTGCCTTCTTTAATTCACATTCCTCAGGCAGGAGATAAAAGCAGCAGGGAGTCTTGGAGTTGCAGGAGAGGCAGTGCAGGTATATGGAACTAGGAAGGTGGAGGTGGGGGGCTGAGGAGGAGGGACGTGCTGATGAGAATGATGGACAACATCCACCACACAACGGCACTCAGGCCTGTTCGCACTGGATCTAGATTTACAGAACCAGATTTTAAAGCAAAACAACACATCTCTGTAAAATCCTTCACACAGAGCCTGAATTGTTGTTTTTTATTAAAATGGCTAGGTTGACTTTAATTATTCAGGTACTACAAATTAAAAAATAATCTGACGTTACATACATATTGGTGCAAGAAAACTGGTTTGTGAACATCCCAATACATCTGTGTCATGTAAATGTGCAATAAACAGTGGAATCACGTTCCAGATAGGATGGTAATGGCCTTCCTCCTTTCATCTAGTAAATCAGCTCGTTTACGCTGAAGTGTTGACGGTAAAACACTGATTCTAGATTAAATCCAGTGATAACTGAAGTGATGTATGGAAAAATTCTGACCATTAACTTTGCCTGTCTGCACACATCTTTCATTTAGTGCTGCATTTCTCTCAGGCCTCTCTCCACTGGCAGGCTAAATGTGAAAATCAAAGTGAATGACATTAGGTAAATAAGACAGCAGGTTGCCTTGGCAACAGGGACAGCCCCAGACACCCATTCCTCTAGCCTACCCTTTACTTGCATCCAATTATAGGAAAGTAAGACCGGGTTATTGACAGATTGCCACAAACAGACCGCTGCACATCATTTTTGCACTGTAATTCCACATGAGCATGCTTGTTACGGAACCTGAGATGGATTCAAGTTGCAGGATATGACAGGAAAGAAACAAGAGAAACTGTGGCACAAAGACAACGCCAACACCTCCATAAATATTTAATCATTTGTCAGCCTCTTGTTTGAGGGGAGAAAGCTGCAGATCTGCCAGAAAACTGACCACTGTGAATCTTTGAGTTGAAATGCGAGGGCTGTTACCGGTTTGGACTAGGATGGGTTTCCGTGGATTGGGTTCACAATGAGAAATGTGATATATACTGCAACAGAAGGACTAAAACATGTGCACTTGTTGCTGTGTCAGTGCTTTGAAATATATATTTAAGAGAGATTGCACACAACATAAACACTAATTCTATTAGTATGACGCATAATGACTTCAGTGGGCGGCACAAAAGGACATATGGAACTCCCAGAGGAATGCTACTGATGCTAAAGCGGTTGGGACACAATGCATGCGGTCTGATGATTATCAAACACCTGTCTCTGCATATGGTCATTCCAGAATCAATACAATGTAATGAAAACGATCTACTCACAATGTGTACGTTAAAGAAGCAAACCCGCACAGCAGTTCTGAGATGGCAGAGCAGCTGAACGACTTACCTGTTTTTTCTTTAATCTCACACAGCACACTGAAGAGAGCCGGCTTCATCCTGTGGCAGTTCAGGGCATGTTTCCTGCAAGAGAAAGAAACATGTTAACAAGCCTGATTTTATATTCTATTTCAGATAGTAACAGACTGATAAAAACAGATCAGATCTGCATCAGCCAATTTAATCGTACCTATTTGGCCAATTAACAGTTAAGTGCTACTTCCCCATTGGGGTCAGATCCAATTTTTTCTGGAAGATGTACACAAACTTTATTTAAATAAACATTGTGTAAAATAAGTGTACATTTAATTCCATGATCTTGTGTACATCTTACTTGCCATTATTAAATGTTATGTATTGAAAAACATCTTCAATACATAACATACTTCCTAGAAAAAACATGTCGAATGACCAGTAATTCCAAAACGTTTAATAGTAAAAAGGAAATGAATCCTAAAAAAAGTGTCTGTGTACAATATTTAAGAGTCAGTTCTTAAATACGTAGTCATTCAATTTAAAAAACTACTCAATTTATAGCGTTCATCATAGATCCGCTTTCAAACAGGCCAGAGTTATTACACTTACTCTAAACATACCAGCAGCCTTCAACATTCACCACTCACAGTGATTACAATCACAAGTACAAACATCCACTCAGGAATCAATCACACAAGATGTAATGGACATGCAAAGACTTTAAAGTCAGGTGAAACGGCTCAACGTCTGTAGATGGAGGAGATACAGCAGCAGCAGCCCCAGATCACTCCAGCTAAATGAGTAACTGACACATGGTCTTCATTTGTCTTCAGGGAAAAGCATTCCACCCTTTAATGGTATTATCCAGCCCTTTTTACACCCTGAACGTGCTTAATTTATTGAGCAGGTCTGGAGAATATCAAAACAAGTGAGGACCTCTGTCTCACAGAGGAAACATTCTTTTCAAAGCCAGAATCATACGTGCTGAATCTGTTCATCGATCATTTCAGGGCAGTCTCCCATCAGCAAACTTTATTTCCAGCCTCAGTAAGCTCTGATGCACAGGAAGCTTATCTACACGGCGGCAGATTTCAGTGCTACTGTATTAGAGAGCAGATGAAGCATGCTTTCCAGGAGCATTGTTAACCTCTAACAAATGCCAATAGTTGTGGTGTACTCATTACAGTTGAAAATCACTGGTTGGATGTTCGCTGAACTGCTGGGAATAATGTGCCAGCTGAGCATGCAAACTGATAAAGCCACAAATCATGTGACATACAGCCACTCTGAAGTATGCAAAAGGTTTTCTTTGCTTTGCAGTGGCGTTTTTGTTCAAGGTTGTTGACTAATTGGGAAGTACAATATTATAACCCTGAAGCACAATGGTGTTTGTCCAGTATACTTTAAACTGATATGAATATAGTTATAAGCATGAGCAGATAAAGCGCAGATTGACGCTCAGAGAAAAACAGCAGACATGATTTTATGTAATTAAGAAAAACATTTCATTGCAATTTGTATGCATGTTGTAAAGCATGCACCACAATGCAACAGAAAAGCTACAAACCACTGCACTATCCTAAAAAAAAATCTTAAAGAGTCCTAAACGAAACAAAACCACACTCTCACCGCTTACATATATATCGCAGCAGGTGGCAACTAAACAAAGTTAGACTATTTCCCTTTTGCTTCCCAGCAAACAGAACAAGATGTGGATAAATCCCCCCCCAAAAAAATCCTTGGATAAGGCCTTAAGCTGATGACACACAGTGTAACTTGTTAGATAATTTTGTCAGAATGGGCGATACCACAAGTTACTAGCCTGAGCAATGCAGTAACTGTCGATTAGTTAGCATTTTTTATCACATTGTCTACTTAATGGTCTTCCATTTTCTCAGCTGTAGGTTAGTTTGAAACAGAGTGAACAGATTTACTTCTAGCTTACACTCCATTTGTTACAGATATTCTTTGTTGGCTTTAAAGTGTTTATACTCAAATATTTCATGGTATGTTCAACGTTAGAGGCACGAAAGCAGAAAGTGAGATGACAAAAACAACATTTTGTAGTATTTTCTCTCTTAGAATATCTACAATAAACCCAGGTAACTCAAGCGGACTGGACCTGACAAATACAAAAACATCGCATAACAACAAGTGACAATACAAACAGAAACGTAAACGTATGTCTATGGATGGATGATCATGAAAGACATAACTGATGGGACTGAAACTTTCAGTGCTTTGTAAATGCTGAGGGTTGCACTTGGAAAAAGAAGGCTGAAAATTAAATGTGTCTATTTTTAAGTCTACGTGCTGTTAACCTGGATGGTACAATGAGATATTAAAAAGCCAATGAGATGGAAAAGATTAAAGCACACTAAAACCTCTATAAAAATCATATATAAAAGTGCTTTTATATATGACTGTACTGCTTGTTTTACAGTATGTGAGTGTATTTTTCTCTTTGTTATCTGCATGGGAGGATGATCGGGGGAGAAGAGGAGGGGGGTGCTCATGTACTGACCTGTGCTGGAAGTTGAGCGGCAGGGCACACCCTGCTGTGCCCCCCCCCAGCTCCCCCTCCCTCTGTGGGGTCCACTGCGCCGGTGCCTCCTCTGGCCAGCATCTGGACACAGGGCAACAGGGTGTGAGGCTCAGGGCAGAAGGCACAGACAGCGCTGGCATCTGCCTCCTTCGTCCCAATGACATCCCACCCCATACATCCCGTTACACTGGGACCAGAGACCCCCACAGTCAAAAATGCAGAACAAGGAAGGAAATCAAGCAGTGTGGCACATGAGTAAGTATGCACGTGACGCTGAAATCAGAACAAGTCTGATTTTGCCAGACAATTTTTGAGATGTTGGAACAAAGTCCTGAGTAACACAACGAGCACTAAGAAAAATGTAAAGTTTCATACAGGAAGCATGTTTTGAACACAATATTTTGGTGAAAATATAACTTGCTGTCTCTGGTTGAGGGCTGAACATCCCGATTTATGTGATGTTCAGTAGACCAATGCATATCTAGAAATATCTAATTGCATGTCTGCAAATACTAAACACCGGCCTTCTAAATGAAGATCATCATTTGCATATGACAGATTGTGTCATAAATGCTTAACTGTGCAGATCTATTCTATTAGATCTAATCTGATCAGTCTACTCAACTGACCAATGACTATATCATTAGACCTTATCTACCAATACTGGCAGTAACAACAATAGCTAAATGCAAGTTAAGAAGCCCTGCGCATTTCCTTTATTAAGTATACAATAAAAAAGCAATTCAGACAGGGCCACGTCTTAATGCACTCTTTCTCTTTTCTGAGTGAAGCATGTGCCTCCACTCAGCAAATAATGCAGGTTTGGGACACATTATACTAATTAATTTGAGATGCATTATGATGAGACATGAATCCATTTAATGAGATACCACAACAGTGCATATTTCATTACTACTAAATAAAGCACATCTGTTTACAGGACATGAAAAAGTCACCATACATTAAGGAACTATTTTAATGCTTGGCGCAGAGGAATGCTGAACACAAGTAATAATCCCTTTGGATCTGGATAACACTTCTCAATATGTGCATGAAACCACCTCATCTGCCCTAAAACCAGCCCACACTCAACAAAATAATAATGCATATTTCTCTCAGGTATCTGAACTATTTCAGGGCTGTGCGGAAGTACCGAAGGGCATTCTTGCTTCATAAGTGGAGAAGACAAGACTGAACTTAGACTTTCATGAATGGCTGTAGAATATCAGTGATGGAGACGTGACTAAAATGCAATTTCTTTACACCACTAACAATATCTTGCATCATACTTTAAAGAAGTAGCTTCCCCACTAATGAAAATTCTGTCATCATTTACTCTTATGCCATCAAGATGTCAAATCTAATTTGCACTTGTGCATATTCAAACTTGACACTTAAAGATGTGTTGTACCAAGTTTGATAGCACTAAATGCCATTTGTTGTGTCAAGCATCTCATAAACAATAGAGGTGCAGAAAGGTCTCAATGTGAGAAGAAAGCATGACAAGAGTTTTCAAGAGTTTGCAAGAAACTTTTGACTGTCCCTCACCCAAAGCTATTACATGGCTTCAGAAGACTAGGGATACAGTGCACAAGTCTATAGACTACTTTAATGATACAGTCATGCTTATTTTTCAGATTTCTAAGCTCAACAGCTTTAATTTCTATTAACATTGATTGGAACATTCTGCAAAACATCTGGGTGCACAGAGTAAAGTCAGTCAAACATTGAATACAACAAGGGGGTGAATAAATTATTTTTAGGGATTAAAAAAGCCCTTTAACAGTTTGTCAATCAAACCAATGTCAAAACACAGCCTTTTTGAAGAGAGTCTTGTCTCGAGCAGACCACAAAATGACCATCCATCTCTTTATAACAAGTCTCTTCTAAAAATTTATGGAAACAACTACATAATCACCCAAATAAAATGTTGTTATATAGGAGCTCTTATGTAAAAGGCAATATCATTGCATTTATAAGTTACCCATATAGCGACCCCTCCATCTCATTAATAGAAACTCAATTTGTGGACAGCTGCACTCGCGTACACATTATAGGAGAATTGATTGCGCCCAACACACAATGAAAAGGATGAACACCAGGGAGGAGGGGGTAAAAGAGAAGTGAATTAATTAAGAGAACCAGGTGGTCAAATGGCTCGGTGGAAAATCACAAGCTAATGACACGTCGCAGGGCATAGACACATGCGATCCCTCATTAAAAAGCATCTTTTGTCCAGGATCCGCGGCATGAGTTGACCTTTCAACTGATCACAGGTCATAGCGCACGATCCATTCGATCAACTGGCCAGCACGACCAGAAGGGATCAATTACACCACGGTCAATAAAAATACACTGACCGGACTGGAGAAAAATCTTGAGGAATAAAGCGGGAAAAGTCATCTGTCGGGTGGTTCCATCTCTAGCTTAAGTCTGACACTTTGACGGCGATGACTTAATTAGGCACACGCTAATTATCTATGCTAATGACGAGGTAGCAGATTAATCCAATTCATTTATCTGGCAGACACTCACTTTAAACCAAATGGCTTCACAGAGCCTATAGGGGTCCAAATAAACATATTGTTTGACCTCTAAAAGCCTTTTTGAAAACCTGCAGCGACTCTACTTAGTAAACCCAAAGTGTTTGGAAATTATTTTTTAGGTTTCTTGTCATTATACTTTAATTATAAGCTTATACATTTTGGGTCTGTTTATTGCTTTATCTGATTTAGTAAAAGGAGCTCCTTGGCAAAACATTTCAGATTTAATAAATTTCATCTAATCATCCAAACGCAATCTAATGTAAACGTTAAGTCTTGTAAAACAAAAACACCAATGACCAATAAGCATTTAAGTGTGGTTACTCCTTACAATGTACATTGGTACATAATGTGTAAACGTAAACGGAAGATGCCAAGCAACCCTGTGCCACGGATTCATCTGATCACCACATGGGATTTTGCTGCAATTCATATTCAATTCACAACAGAACTGCGCGTGTGTACTGTTTAAGTATGCTGTCGCTAAACGTACATATTGTTTATATATAGGCTACATTGTGTACATATAGCCGGATTGGGGCTGGCTGCGGATGCACTACAATTTTTTTTTAGTTAAATAGTTAAAGTATCCATTTCTTAACAGAATTGTGACAAAGTCTGATCAGCAGCATTAAAGTGCATCCATTTTTCAAACATTTCTTCTCACTTCTTTGACATAGGTCTCTTACCTCGCCTGGGCTTCGTCGAGGCTCTCGTCGGTGATGGCCATTATCTGCTGAAGAATATCCCCAATGTCTTGCTGCGGCTGACCAAGGGATTGCTGCTTCCGAACCGAATCGGGGTCACCCACGTCGGCTTGAGTGAGTCCGCCAAGTCCGCCCATGCTAGCCAGCATTCGGGTCTGATCATCCATAATACTTTTAAGCCAAATCTTGCCGTTTTTCCACCACAAACCAAAGAACGCGTTTCACACCCGTGCAGCGCTCTACCTTAGCGATCATGTACGACCACCAACGTCAATATAATATAAACCTAAACCCTAACGAACGCCTATATAAACCGATTTTAAATGTGAAATGTACCTACAATAAAACAACGCCTAAATGTCTAAAGACAGCACATAGGTATACAACCAGTATGCATGGATCTATACATCAACAAAACCAGACCTCATGCAATTCCAGCTAAAACTGGTATTTTTAAACAAGCAATGGTATAAAAACACAAGCACTCACATAAAGCGATCTAACATGATATTAAACGCGTTCCTGGAAACATGAAGTATCCCACGCGCGTCATCTCAAAGTATCTCCTCTCTAAACAACTTGCAGTCTGCAATAAAATCATTAACAAATCCGCGCAGATCAAAAAAACGTGTAAGAAAAAACAGAAAAGCGCAACACTGTGTTTTGGTCAAAGTGCCGTTGTTGATGACAGCTATTACAGTATAAATCTCAGTATACCAAGCGACACTACTAACAAGCTAGACTAAACCAAGCAGAGCGGCTAACAAGCTAATAGAAGGAAAAAAGTCCCTGCTGAAAATAAATGGAAATAGAAACTCTATAATTGGCTTATTCGCGTATCTTCGCTTAGTAAAAATAAAAACTCAGCGGTGGAAAATAGATCCGGAGAGGAGTGAATGAATGTAACAGCTTTTAAATGTAAGAAAAAAATCTCCGACACAATTGACTCGCAGTCCTGGCTAGTCGCTTAGCAGCGGGGCTAACTAGCATTTGAGCGATGCTAGCAACAGATTCATACGACTCCACAAACCCCCGGGACCGAAAGCAAACTGTCCCCCGGCCCTGCGCTAAATGCCCCCGACCGCGGTGCACGACTTTTAGGCGGACGGCGCGGAAAGATGGCATTCACGTCTTAAAATGGAAATGCTCAGCTCCATCCCAGCCAACTCGAGACAGTTGGTTTCTTCCCAAGCCGTGGTGCTGTCGTAGAAAAGACTTGCCCCTCTCTCTTGTGTTTCTGCCCTCCTCGTCGGCTCTTTCTCCCCCTCTGAGCGAGCGCAACGCTGAGCGCGTTCACGCTACTACACAAGAGCACATACGTCATCAGCGCGCACAAAAGAGAATGAGCTGCTACTAGAGCAAACCTCTAGGGGCAACTTCAACACTGTGCTGTTTATAATGTTTAGATTTAAAAACTAGACTTTATGCAGGTGGGTTGACTTTGTGGTTTGGTCCCTGTAGCTCAACAAACAAAACTTATTTAGAATTTATTATGAAAAATAGCAGCCTAATAAACACATGTAGGAACTATAGCTGCAACTGCCATAGCTAAATGAGCTAAATAGGTTATTTAGGGTGCAAGTACAACAAAATTACATAGTTATTACAATTTTACTAAAATAATGTAAAATAATGGTATGCTACAATAAGGGTGGTTCGAGCAAACAGTTTAAAGGGGAATGCCAGTGAGGATTATGTACCAAATAATGTGGAATTTACAAAGATTAATAATCATCTTCATTTAAAATTGATGCAGTGGTTGAAATGGATGAGATTCACTGAAGGTACACTGGGGATATTTTATATTTTTAAATCACAGATGCAGAAAAGCCCACTATATTTATGTATGAAAATTTGCATATCATTATTACATGGATAAAAGATGGAAATCCGCTACATTTTGAACTGGAATTTAAATGGAAATGTATGAAATGGGGAAATTCACTCCTTGGACTTAGTACCCCCGATTCCCTCACATTTTCAGCTCTGAATTGATGTTGTCTGTTTTAAGATACTATAATTTTATTTCTATTTATACACTTTATGTCTCAGTAAATAACACTTTTCTCAAACTATTTCTGTTCAGAATATACCACAAGTATTCCAACATTCAAAATAAATACATGGAGGTGGTGAGTAAAACATATCTAAATGGTTAAATTGTTTTAAAATCAACATTCAGACTGATAGTGTTATGTTTTCTTTAGGCAAAATGCTACAAGAGAAATACAATTAGCCTAATGATACTTGTCAATGCTTGTAATAGCTACTCAAACTGAAATGTTCTTTCAAGCAAAGGTTCATGATGCTTTTGATACACTAACAAGTATTAGTATAAACATGCCTTCAAGATCATTTGCATTGTCACAGATTTACAATAGGCATTAGTATTTAGCAAAGTAGCTTGTTTGGAAACTCTTCAGACCATTTACATAAAAAATATAGAACATAGCTGATAATATAATATTCATGTTTAGCTTTCCCTTTAAAAACAACATCAAAGGTGATATCATTGCTTTGACAAAATAATATAAACAGTCAAATGTATTGAACGTTTTTAATGTAATAGAGACTCAGACTCACACTTATATTGTACAAGAAAGTTTTCATCATCATCAAGCAATGATTAGGGTTTACTAAATTTTCAGCTATGGTGATAGTTAAGTTTAGATATATAGCTCTAATAATAAATATACATATATTATATATACATTTTTCATTATCAATATTTATCACTTCAACAGTATTTTTGTAGGCCATAGGACAGGAATAGAAATGAAGTATGTTGGGTCATTTTCAGGAAATATAGGTCTGGTTTCACAGACAGGGCTTACATTAAGGCTTTAATTAAATTAGAAAATTTAAGTAGCTTTTATACACATTCCTTAGAAAAAACATTACTGTGGCACTGGTATATTTAAAAGATATGTCAGTGCAAACTGCTTTCAGTTAAGAGAGCTCAATGCATTTTAATCTGGGATTGACTTGGAAAATGTAATCTGACAGAATGTATATTTAAAGGATTATCTTCCCACTTTTGATAAAAAGTTTTCCAATAATGTTAAAAAATAAACATTTGTTACAAACAACTAAAACCAATATATATATAAAAAGTTAACTGGTGACATTGTTAAATGCTGAAAATACTTGATCACAAATTAACCTCAGTCATCTCATTTTTTACAATCTATCAGCAGTAGAACAAATGTATATTTATAAGCGGTTCAAAATAACGTCACATATTTAAATCAATCTATCTTTTCACAAGTGTATGGACAGAGCAGATTAAAAAAAAGTGGTCCCAATGTTTTTGCAAACGTGGACATTTTTGGTAGTTCATCGCTCAGAAAGAGAAGACAGACAAATGGCTGCTGGGATACATGGAGAGGAGAGATACAGCCCGAAGCATTTCAATGGGAGTCTGATGATGTGTGTGCAGAGAGGAATAGGACAAAACCGGCGCTGCTTTATGCTGACGCGTAGCACATCTCTCGGCTGCAATCTAACACTAATCAATCTGACGTGAGAATGAGAATATTAGGAAACAAACTGTAAGATGAACTCATTATCACAGCATTGCTTTCACACAAGATATTGGGTAATTGAAAATCTATATTTTTTGTCTGATCTTTTGCCTTCCACTTTCTAAATGATGGACAATTGTGGTCATGCGGGTCTATGATGAACATGAATGCAAAGGAAAATATCTTCATGTAAATATCTATAAATCTAAAACGTAGCAAAAATAAGGAGACATTTCAAGTAAGATATGAAGATTGATATGACAGGACACGAAAGACAAGTGTATCATTTCAATTTATTTAACAAGGATTCTTTCTTGTTAGACAAAGATCATAAACAGGTACTAATATATGAATACACCTATTTTAAGATTTTTTCAGCATCAAGGATAATGAGAAAGCAGTGCATAATACATCCAACGCCAAGAAACGATAAGATTTTTCTCATAAGATAAAACTCCATACCTATGCAGACATCTACCTTACACATACACAGATTAATCTCTGTCAATTGACATTTAATTTAAAAGTATTTGCCACCACGAGACTAGTTTTTTCTCCTTTTGACTCTGAATAGGTTTGAAATCTGTTTGAGGCAGATGCACCCTCAGCCCACAAGCGCATAGCCTCATTTTCATCTAAATAAGAATCGATCTCTCTTGCTGTGCCACCCCCAGTGCTTCTAACGCTTAACCCCACTCTCCTGCTACACCACCTCCATCCCTACATTAACAGAGAACACTAAATACAAGCCAGGTCTCATCAGCCTTCTGCAAAAAGGAAAAATGACCTCATTTTTTAAAGAAACAACCAAAACTGCTTATACGATCTGAACAGTTAAAGTAAATAGTTTCTAATGCACAACACTAAAGAATCTTAAAATGCCTGTCTTCAATCTTTTTGATCATAGTGAACCTACTATTTCAAGCGAATCACTTTGCTCTAACCAACACAAATATTGGCACCAGAGTTCTGAGTAGGACATGCTCAGTCTTGAGGGCATAGAAATGTGATATAAGCAGAGAGGATGTGAATTTAAGACTGAAGTGAAGAAATCATTGGGAAAATCCTAAGCTTTTTCTTGCTCAGCAGTCCTGCATTAGAGAACAAGAGATGGAAGCATGGGGGGAAGGGGTCAAGCCCATAGAATGGTCACAGGATGCATAGGAATAAACATAATAGGGGCTAAAAGGCACTCAAGAGAGCTTGTGACTGAGGCCCAAAGGCCTGCGTCTATTTATTGAGCTTATAATTGACTTTACTTACATTTCACCATTTAGGCAATGGATCAACAAATAATATCTCTAGTCTATATTAAAAAACATTTAAAACAGTCAGAAGCTCAAAACTAAATTAACTTTGGTCAAAAATGTAAAAAAGTTGTTAAACAAATAATAAAGCTCAATATGTAAAGTAAATGTAAAGGCATTTAATTACATTCAAAATGATTTAAAACTTTACAAAACACTATACAAATTTTAAAAAGCACAGGTAAAAAAGCGTTGAATAACTAGACTGCCATCTAGTGTCCATCTGTGTCTTATGTACAAAATCTGAAAGAATAAACAACAACGAACAGTAATAGAATCGGCAGGGTATTGAAAACAGACAACTGGTAAAAATCCACATGCTATTGCCTATAAATATTGATGCAGGAAGGAATTATTCCACAGAAGAAATAAAAATGTTTTTTTAAAGAAAGAACATACAAATGTTACAGTAGGTTAATAACGTATAGCCATAACAGCCTGATTAGATCAACAGGCTTTCTGTGGAAACAGTCTTATGGGAGTAATTATAGCACTGTACACTAGGACGACACACTAGATATGGGTCCTTTAATCAGCTCTCTAATTGGAGATGAAGGGAGGTTCTGGAACCCAGCCCTGGAAGCTGTGGGAAACACAGAAGAGCCAGGTGTTTAATGTAATGACCATGAGCATTATAATAATAACATCTGGCCCATCACAGCAGCTTCCACTGCACTACATTTGGTTTATGTCTGATTTCACTGTTATATGCTGCTGCTGTTCTGCACTTGAATTCCATATTAGGGACTATTAAAACTGTATCTTTTTATTATTTATCGATTCCATTGATTCTTACCCATTCTGGCACTGGTCTCCTTCAGCAGCAGCTGAGAGTTCTCATGGAAAGACAGGAGCTCTCTCATTATACAACACTGTGAGTCCATCTGTAAAGAAAGGAGATGATTACAAATAACACTCTCCAAAGCAGGTTTGAGTTTTACCACTACACCACTGAGAACAAACACAATGCCTTGCAAAAGTATTAAGACACTTAACCAATTCAGCTCATTTCTAAAAATACTAAATTCTGAATTGATATTTAGTTTTCTGTGATTTTTTTTAGCTTGGTAGCTCAGGACAAGGTAAAGTTGTTCCAATCATCCATATCAAGAGTTCTGCACTAGCCAAATACTAGCTTGTATTGGAGGATGATACCAGGATTTAAAAAAGAATGACACCTGTGGAAAAAAACACCAGAAGTTTGCTAAAAAGCTTAAGACTGAATTGCAAAATGTGGGAAAATGTTGTCAGAATAGGTCTAGATAATCTGCCCATACCTGAAAAACAACATTACAACAAACTGAAAATAAGTTGATAACGTTCTCCATTATTATCCCTTATAACTGCGTATTTAAAACAGCAGAAAGCATAATATACAGTACACTGTGCATTGTCTATGCAAATCAGATAATTACACATTGAGTTTTAATTTGCAAGGCATTGTATCTTATATGCACTGACTCCCCAAAGCTAAAGCTTTAGAAAACAGGATCTCACCACTAACTCCATGTTTCTGAGCAGTTTTTGCTGTTTGATGAGCACTGCCTTGTAGTCTGGTTTAGCCTGAATGAGTTGACTCTGTGAAGACCTGGCAAAGCTGGACTGATCCAGTGGCACTCCTGTGTCCTCTCCCCGCTCCACACACCTGCAATGAACAGATGTACACCTAACCAAAGCATCATGTGTTTAAAGTAAATAACTTTCAGTGAGTATCTATAAATGTGTGTTTATATAGGCTAGTTGTGCTCACTTGTCTAGTTCATCAGCTTTGGTCCGGTGTTTGTTCAATAGTGACTCCCAGGACATACTTTCAGCCTGTAACCTATATAAACATTTAAGGTTCTTAACAGCCATGTAATAAAGTGGACAATACATAAGTGAAATTAAAAATGTGTGTACAATTTTAAAGCTTTACCCTGCAGGCGGAGCATTACCTGTTTATGTCCTGCTGAATGCGTGCAGTGATTTCCTTTACAACAGGGTCACTACAAATACAGACAGAGAAGCCAGTTAAATTTAAGTGTATTCACATCTATTTTCCAGCTGTGATCAATTCAATATAAATCAGAAAAATGTCCTTCACCTGTCAATGCTTGAGAGTGAATTCTGAGTTTCTTTGCTAATCTCTTTAGCCACTGTGTCCCACTGTCTGTGCAAGGATTCAACTGCACAATTAACATGAAATTGATATCATATTGTTTACATCAAATCCATACAGCCATTCATATACATTTTTGTCTTCAGCTAGTACATACACA
>JAZGTJ010013846.1:0-14617 GCA_036877575.1 Botia almorhae
TTAATTGACATATCCAGGTTCTTATTGGTCTGAAAAATAACCAGTGTGATGATGTAAAAACACTCAAAAAGAATTTACAGCAACTCTTACCATATTAAGAATAAGGTAGACAGGTTTGTGTTTATGACTTATGTCATCTAATGTCTTGATCACTTAATAATCTTAATGCTGCAAAGATCTTTAATATTGAGAACAATGTACACATTATACGTAATGAAATTATTCGGTGTTTTCAAAGACAAAAAAAAATCCTTTCATCCCAACACAAACTCATCCAGGAGTCATGTTATTATTTATGAGAGGGTATATTATTTATGAGGGTATATAATTAAATTAATCTTTGGCTAGTTTTAAGGCTGTAAGCTAACTGACCTCCTCTGGTGTTGCCATGAAGTTAATGGCCGTGTAGTGCTGATCATCCTCCTGCAGAAGACTAAAGGTGAACTGGTAGTCTATCAGAAGATTATCTGGAAATAAACAAACAAACTGTATTCAGAAATGTTTAAAACTGTTCAAGCATTAAAATAAGGTGAATGCATGTAAAGCTATCATTAAAGTGACATTAAAGTTTCTGCACATGTCAAGGCAATAATTTTGACTGAGCTATTCCCACAGTCATATAGAAACTCATGGCAAGAGAGAAGCATGTGTGATATGACAGACTTCCTGACAGTTCACATCTGCATGAGCAACTAAAGGTCACGGTGTCTGATTCAATTGTGATGACGGCATGAGATTTAACGGCAACAGAGATGGAAGCTAAGGACTGATCTCACTGTCCAGCGGGTCAATTCATATTAATATCAAAAGAAGATCAAACTAAACTGGCATTCACCTGATTGCATAAAATGATGAAAGACGATTTTGCTAGATTCTGGTTATCATTTGTGATCTTTCAGAATTGAAAGAATTCTTTCATGGATTACTAGCACTTAACAATAAGTTACTTACAATATTTTTTCACAAAACAAGAAAAATCAATAACAAAACACTTTTATATTACTTTCAACTCAGGGAGAAATAAAAGCAGAAAATCCTAAGGGAGATCAACAGGCAGTTTTGGGGTGTCAGATAAGTGTGGCTATGTATATGGAGCCTGAAAGTACACTTATTTACTTTCCACAAACACACTTCCTGTTTTGTTGTGTTTGGTGGCGTGGCTTGTGTGTTTTTATGACTGCATATGTGTGTGCGTGCTTACCAAGTATAATAAAACATGACAATGAAACATACACATGCCAATACACTGGTCAACATGTTGGCTTTCATTCTGTTATAGAACAAGGCAATTAATTGCATGAGTTCCACCAGTAAATCAAATCACCCCTTAAGGGGAATCACAGAACACTTGTGGTACTATAATGTGGTTATTTTGTGCTATTGCAATCCAGCAAGTTTGAATAAAAACATGTGGTCTTTTTCTATTTATTGTATACTTCACAGTGAATTTAACATAACATGAGCCTATAAATCTTTCTTGAACTCCTAAATATTTTAGCCATCTAATAAAACATACACAAAAAAGCCACCAAAGGACATTCCGATTCCAACATTCCAACATTGTTGTCCTACGATGTCTCCGGTTTCTAATCTACAAACATTTGCTTAAAATACGTAACCTAATAAAGCCATTATGATGGTTACAAACAACGGTCTTGACAACCCAAAGTACATTTTCCTTTAAACAATCTGCAGAACACATTTCATTTCCAGGTTCAGAGGTCTGAAATGAAGCAATAACCGAAAGCCATCTCTGGCAAATGAGATCTGGGTATTTCATTTAATGTCTCCTACCATAAACGTTATCATCCTCAATTTTGGAACATCTTGTTGGTGGTAATGAGAACAGCAGAGGGTTAGGGACATCTGGAGTCATCTTTTTGAAAGCAGTAAAGAAAATAGCATGCTGCTTCTAAATAATAAGATTAAGTTAAATATATGCAGTTTCACATGGGCCGCTGAATTCAATGAGCTGAAAACAACTGGCAAATTATCACTGAATTTGATCTTTTTGCACTGAGTTTGAGCATAGCAGAGAACAATCACAGAACCGAGTCATTCATGAGATATGTATGCGCCCACCAAATTTAGATAAACGTATCTGGAAATGTAAAGCCAGGTGTTTGTGGCCTGGCGTATACCAACCTTCTCCATTACAGCAACATAATCAAAATGAAATGAAAAGCAGACACATAATTTTTCATCCTAATGTTCTTTAACACTATCTTGAATGCAATCTACATCTTGTGATAAAAGGCCAATAGAATTGTCTTTAGAAATTTTCAGTATCTTTAAATGTCCAAATAACGTGAAAGTTTGTGGGCAAAGCAGAATACAAAGTACAATGCAGCCCATCTGAAACTATTTTGCCGTCTAGGCAGAATGCCTGATTAGTTCTTGATAAGGGGCCTCAGGATGTCTGGTACTGTCTGGCTGACTGGTGGAACACTGATTTGTATATTTTATATGTCTGAAAAAGTAGCAATGGCTTTGATTTGGGCAGAAGAAAGTTGGTCCTCTTGGTGTAGGAGGTATAAACTGGTGTAGGAGAGCTCTCTCGTTAGAAAGAATGTGTGTTGGTGCTAATGTAAAATGAGGTGCATTGTTAAGAAATCCAAATTAATGTGCAAATTCTATCACTTTAGAGTTGTTTACCACCTGACTATGCCACAACATGGTAAATATAACTTTAGTCAGATTAGTTCACTGACAGTTTAGATTATATATTATTCATCACTCATTAATAAACAGCTATTGGTTAGTGAAGAAGAGCTAATGGAGGAGTCATTCAGTTATCAACTGTTACGGCGAGTTGCATTATGGTCATGATTAGCATGATCACGTTTGATGGTCCTTGAGTTTAGCCTTGCGATAGCAGACATTAGTGCGTTCAAGGCTGGTTGAATTAGCCTGTTACAAAGATGAACCATAAACATCAATCCCACTCAGTGGGTAAATGTCATGATGTTCCCCGAGGGAACTACACTTGCCTCACTGCCACTAGCTTTCTCGTCATGGCTTTAATTGGTCAAATTAGCGACCACATCCGCCTCGCATATTTGGAGCCAGACAGCTGAATCACTGCACACTTGTGAGGAAAGCTACACTGACAGACTGAAGTCAGCGGTGTTAGTACGAGATAACAGCTGGACGCTCAGAGTGCAAGGTGCTGTTTGCGGTTGCCAGGATATTTACATGTTTGTGTGTTGGGACAGATAGTGGGCCAGCTGCACTATTAACCTGTGTTTAGTTCAGCATATAAGAAGCATGAAATGGAGAGGGACTGTTTCTTTAACCTAAACTCAGTATAATCAGTAAACAGTAGTATAACCAAAGACACCCGTACACACTGAAGTCATTCTACCCAAGAGTGACTGATAGCAGATGCCGTCGCTGTTTGCTAATTCAAAACTGGTTCAGCATTAAAAGGAATGATGTAGTGGCAACCTCTATAATTCCTGACCCTGAACTCAAAGAGGTCAATGAAACAATAAGCCTCTCAAGGTTGTATGCTACAGTGTTTTTACCATTAGTAAGGGGCTTTGTAAGCATGTCTCAAACCCCTTAAAGTGAACCTGTAACCCTGTTAGCAATCTATTTCAGATTTCCAAATAAGACAGGATTTAACAAGGAAATTAAGCCAGGAAATATGCAGGCCTGACTTGATTTTATGTAATAGGAACTGATTCTCGAAAAGAGGACAAGCCTTGCAAAAAAAAGTGTAAGAAAGTGCAAGAAAGTGTAAATAGCTATTTGGTTATTGGTTAGCATGATCATAAACAGCTTGCGTGGTCTAGGTGACATTAATACAGAGCACATTAATACATTTTAAGATTACTATGACAGTTCTTTTCATTACAATAACATGTACAGAAGAACTGATTAAAATTAGACAGGTAATATGCATTAAATAATATGCATTTTTAAATCATGAGGACTTCAGCTGACTGGAAATGTAAACGTGTGACCTCAAGTGACATATTGCTTACATAAACAGTAGCAACAAATACATTTATTAATAATAGCAATACACTAAATAAACAATTACCAAGTTACGTATTTCAACAGACTATCTATGGGCTTCTAAGCACCACACTCTGTCATACAGAGTATAATGATAAATACTCACTATACATTTATTAGCATTTTACCACAGCGTTGAATGCAGCTCATTCAGTCAGAACCCTTGTATAATGTGTATAATTTTAGATGAAAGGAGAGGAGATACTGGAATGGATTTGTTGACAGAAAGATATTCTGCACTGTGCTAACAATCATGAAGCAATATGTGAGCGTATTGTGCTATTGTGCTACAGAGACTGGACGGGAGGTCACAGTGTCCAATCATTGACTTCAGTTATAAATAATGCATTGGTAATGAATCCTCCTACAGTATATACAGGGAACAGGAGTCTGATTTGATCATCAAGGCTTTGAAAAACACCTCATCATGTGCTTTCAAAGCAACGCACTAGCCATCTTGTGTGTAACTGTACCAGTTTGATTAATTATAACATACAGCACTTTTCCCTACAGCCCAAGAACCTTTTGAAGGTCCTGCCAGCTGAAGCTTTTGTCGTGCAGAAGTGTTTGTCACACAAATGTTTGGGTGACCAGCAGAAACATCAGATGACCAACAGATAACAAAAAGCATGTGTTTAAGGAGCCTGTTTGCACAAGTGGCACACATGCAGATAAGAGCAGAACGGATCACCTACTGATGAATCCGCGTCCATTTAAACAAATACAGAGGCTGTCTGAATATGCAGTGCTTATCTGAGACTCTGTAATCAATTGGATTCTGTATAGCTCAGGAGCTAAGTTTTAAAACCATTCAATGTTGACACTGGAAAACTATGTACATAAGCCTGGTTTGGTGCGTCAGGTTTGGTCTGGAGTGAGATATCTGGGACCTCAGAAAATGGTAATGATTTAACACAGGCTTTTTCCTTTAACAAAGTTTTAGTTCAATTTCCTGATGTCTTAAGAGGCTTGTGTGAATAAGTTCAAAGTCATTTTCAGAGCACCTATATACATTCACATATATACATATTTCTCCCGAAACCGATAACTGTTCTGACGCAGTGTCATTTCTTATATGTCTTGTGGTCAGATGAGGTAGTTGTGACCGCTCTGTACTCATGACAGTCACTGTAACCAGACTCAGTTAGTCACTGTTAGAGCTGTAAGGCTGCCATCTAGTGCTCTGAACCTCAACTAAGATTGCACCGCGTGTATGGGTTTGTGCCAGAGCTACAGAGTGGACTTAGTTTTGAATTAAACATAATATTGTAATGTTTGTGATGGAATTCCTGATCACATATGTCTGACTTATGGCACAAGTTCAAGCACATGCTCAAGAGCAAAATGCTTGAAAAAACAATACTGTTTACAAAGAAACGTCAAAACCCTATTTCTAATATAATAAACGGTGGAAAAAAGACATTTTGAGTTTTAAACAACGCTGGAATCTATTAAACTAAAAAGCTTATACAGGCACATCATTATGAATTTTCCAGAGGTCCCAAAAACATTAAACGTTTAAGAACATGGCTTAAATCCATGGCATTAATGACCCAAGGGGACTTTATGATTTTCCTAAAGAATAGACTGGGTTTAGATAAACATCTGAACTTCAGGTTCCAAACGTAAGAAACAGCAGCGGATCTTTTTTCAGCCAACATAAACCGTAAGTCAATCCAGTCCTCCAGCCTTCAATCAGACAGAAAGCTGCACCTGAGAGCTCTGAGTTTCCTACACTTGGTGCATAAAGTTATTTCTGAACAGCAGGTGTTAGGGAAGGGAATCAGACCAGACTGTGTGCCCAGTATTGTAGTGCAGTTTCTGATCTAGAGATCTTACACAGCAGCTTTAAAATGTAGCTTCTGCTTCTAGTACTTTCAATTCTACAGGAACCACCAGCAGCAAGATGGAATCGAAAACCCTATAAGTGAATCTCACAAATAAATGCCTGGGTCATATTTGATCCTAAAACGAAAAGAATAAAATTCTAGTTTAGTTAAAGAACAATAAACATATTTTAGGACCATTAAAGTGATTTATTGGTTTTGAAATATTATTGTATATTCCCCAATGTTCTCATTACTTTAATTCACTTAAATAGTGTTTAAATGTAATAGATTAAATGTGCCATAAAAATAAGGTCACAATGCACATCTCAATGGTGCTTACCCTTAATGGTTCCAAAAATGCTTTAATTTCTTATAGTTAAATTGAATTTTTTTTTTTTCTGTTTTGGGGTGAATATGACCTAGACAGTTCTTGACAGTTATGTAAGTTTACCTGTGCCAAAAAATGTGCTGGATGCTAAAGCAACTGCTTGGAAGTCTCACTCAACATTACATTACATTACCTCCTGACTCAAAGGCATATGATCATCCTCTGATCATTCTCCCCAAAGACATCACGCCAATTACTTTCCTGACGCAACCAATTTTAACTGACAACCTCAACGAAACATAACCTCACTTCCTGAATTCACCACAATAAACTCAATCCAGCTGGCCAAATAAGCAACGTGAAATTTCAGAACATTCATGTTTTACTTTAGACTAAGCTCTTGGAATTTAGCAACCCTCTAGCGCGCACACACATTCAGCAAGCACAGCAGCAGACAGCCAACATGAGTGACACAGTAGCATTCTACTGCAGAGCTGCCCACTTGAGCGTCAGTAGAGATGAATGCTTGTGTGATTGCACCCTGATGAGGGGTTACGGGCAAACGCTTCCATCTGCTCTGCTCACCATGGATTCAGAATGCGTTGTAAATGTTTACCTTGGTGAACATTGGAAAGGGAGCTTGAGTGCATGTAGTGACTTCTAGGATTGACACAGGTAAAATGTGTTTGAGTGTGTGTGTTTGTGTGTGTGCATGTGTGTGCGCATAGGACAGAGCAGTATATTATATAAATATAAATGTTTATGATATATTCATGATGATTTTGCTATCAAAACACGAATATTGTGATTTTATCTTTTTATTTGGCAATTAAGTTGGACATTTTCCCTTGCTATTAAGACTTGTGGGCATCTAAGTGTTAATACATATTCTGAAAAATGCCTAAAGTAGCAAAACAGTCTAATTAAATCAGTTTTTCATTTAAAGAAAATTTGTTTACGTCATCACTTAAAATATCTCCAGGAGTTTCCACATTTAACATATTAATATGTTCATATTATATATGTTATATAAAATGATTTCAAAAATGTTAGTAGGTCAACACTGCTGCTAATATGTATATTGTTAATTTATGCATAATATTCACATTTACATTTATGCATTTGGTACACGCGTTTATCCAAAGCGACTTACATTGCATTATACTATACACTGATTCTGAGTATGTGCAATCCCTGGGATCAAACCCATGACCTTGGTGTTGTTAACGCCATGCTCTAACCATGAAGCTACAGTAAAGCTGTTAAAATAATATAGAATGTTGTTGTTCTTTGTCTTTGATTATTTAAAAGCAATAGAAAGGCAATGTAAAGTCCATACATACAAGTTTGTGTGTGTGTGTGCTTGTTTTTCTACCACTGTGGGGACCACATGTCCCCACAAGGATGGTAAAAGTTACACACACCTACATTGTGGGGACAAGCCAGCGGTCCCCACGAAGTAAACTGATTATAAAACATACTAAATGATGCTTTATTTAAAATGTAAAAAAGCAGAAAGGTTTCTGTGAGGGTTGGGTTTAGGGGTAGGTTTAGGGGATAAAATATACAGTTTGACAGTATAAAAATCATTATGGAAAGTCCCCATAAGGCATAAAAACAAGCGTGTGTGTGCGAGAAAGTGAGACAGAGTACATGTGTTGCAGTGCAGGTTACTTACAGTAGCATGTTCCTCTCAGTGGGTTGCCAAGGTAGCGATTTTCAGAATCACATCTGCAGTACACGAAGAGGAAAAAAACATTAGCTTACAAATATGTCACACAGACACACCCACACTGGATCTGGCAATTGCTTTCCAAACATTACTTGAACTGTAGAACTATGTTCCTTAATGTTCTGTGCTCATTAAAATAATAAAATAATACCAACTATACAATAACAACAATAATAACTAATAGGATTAGTTGGTACATGTACATATCAAAGCTCCAAACATTTTTGGCACTAAGCACCGCTGCTGCTTTGTCACAAAATGCACAATGAATTCTGAGCAATATTGGTTTGTAAGAACCATAAGGGGCTCTGTGGTTGTGTTTTCATAGTGATTTCTCCATATGCCAGAGGTAGAAGTTTTTTGCCACACTTGAGATGATTATAGTAGACGTGCCGTCAGGTGACACTCTCCTCTGAGGCCAAAGAAAGATGATGAGACCACATTTCTGCTTAATTCACACTGACAAACCAAACAAAATCCTTTATACAGCTCCAAAATCAAGAATCGCCCAACTCTCCCAGGATCAGAGAGCCGCATGCAACATGGTGTGAGACGAATATAAACTCACAGCAAGAATTCATTTTACACTATGAGAAAGTTCAACAGAGGCTGCACTGCATCTGCTTAACTTAATGAACGCTAACCAAAGGTCTCACAAATAACAACATAGCACATAACAGTCTTCATCTTATGAATTCTTAAAACAATGTAATATCCAGAGTAATTTAATTCAGTGTTTTCATGCAATCACAAACTGCTTTTATTGCAACAGTCAAAGTGCAACAAAAAAAGTGATAGCAATTTGCACATCTGAAATTTGTCCCAAAAAAATTATTATAATATTTATCTATTTATAATGTAAATAATAAAGTGGGTGGAGTCACCGTGCTGCGGTGGAGGATCATCATTGGGCCATGGGATCGGGCATCGATGGAACAGAAGTCTATAGGGAAGTTCTTTTATCAAGAGCATTATTCATGTAAATGAGTCTGAGTGGAGCTGTTTTAATAAGCATCCCTATTAAGGGTAAGTCACAATGACTAATTGACTAGTTGCTTCATTGTTCTCCTCACCTTGTAAGTCGCTTTGGATATAAGCATCTGCCAAATGCCTTAATGTAAATGCTTAGCAATAGATTTGTGTATTGTAGCTGTTAGCACGGTTAAAATGAAGATTACATACTTTGTAACTGCTACTACAGCCATACCATTGGAATGGACAGCTTTGACTTATGTGGCTTGACTCACACTGTTTTTTGAGCACTGCAATTCTGTTTCCATTATGATACGCTCCACCTTACTGTTTTCCAACACCTCTTACATAAAAAACATGTCTGGTCGAATTTAAGTGAACCTGATACCAGCCAAATTACACATGGCTATCTTAGGAATGACCAATCACTCAGCCAAACAACTGTCTAGATAAAAATGTGTATAATTCCTATATGGAAAGCACAGTAAGAGCAAGAAGGAGCCAAGAGAGAGCGAGCGTGAGCAAGAGAGAGAGAGAGAGAGAGAGAGAGAGTATGAAGAACACAGTGGCATATCTGGTTTGATTTAAAACACTCATTATCACCATGTAAACACTGAGTGTTTATTATTCACCCCATGCTACAGTGTACAATGTGTGTAGAATCAGAGCTCAATAAATACACATACGGTGGATGGACCAGCAGGGCAAACACGGCTGATTAATCACTAAATTGCCCTTTGAAGTGGAAAAGGGTTTGACATGGCTGAAGGCCTGAGAAAATGCTATCCTGCAACAGACAGACAGAAAGACAGGGAGACAGAGAGGACAGAAAGTTTGTTTTGAAAGAAATTTTGGATCATGGGGAGTCTGAACAGATTGACAAAGAAAGAATGACAGAAAGAAAGAAAAAGAGTAAAGAAAGAAATCAAGAAAAAGAAAGAAAGAAAGATACACAGACAGAGAGACCGATAGACAGATCCCTTCAGGGTTCAATAAAACATTATTATTCCAGGGGAAACATTTTTAATGCAGACTGTTCACCGTACACAGTGGGACTATCGTACATACTGTGTCTTGCTTAACAAAATATTTCATTATAGTTAGATAGTTATGACTCTTAACTTCTGCTCACATGTATAACTCTTTGCCTCTTGGCATTGCACCACACAACACACTGCCTTCTGTTTTCCATCGTTTCCCTGTTGTGCACTTTTTACAAATAATAAATGTCTCCTGAATCTTAAATGCGCGAGGGAGTGTTGTCCTATTGAAGGGGATAAGGTGCTCGCGTGAAGTGGCCACTGCACGACACCCAAACACAATATGAGGCAAAGAGAGAAATGAGAGAGCTTGAAAGAGCCAAAGACTGACAGAAAAAAAAAACAGCAGGCGTCAGTCAGTGGGACAGTCCTCCGGTCATCAGTCTACTGCTGCGGTTTGTATTTTGAAAGGCAAGATATAAGAGAAACAGGTGACAGGCAGGAGGGGAAAAGCAGTGAGCTAATCGTCATCTCTCATTTTTTGCAGCCAAACAGAGGAGTTACAGGATCTCACCCTGACTAAATAAACAGAACGTGTGTGGCACCTGCTCGCGGGAGACTGAATTAGCAGATAAATCCACCAAGTGTCACTCTGCACACAGAGACAGCTCTGTGTGTGTTTTCTAGATCTGTCTTTTAAAAGCATTTTTTGCTTCCAGGGTTTAAGCGTTCTCACTTGGGTTCTCCTTAGGGGACGCCTGTCTAATTAAATATTGGCGTCCTCTTGGACCTAAAGCGCAAAATTACACACACACACAAATACACACTACACACACCATTGGCTGAGACTATTTTGATGCGTCAGGCAGGTTGGGATGCTCAAACAAACAGAACGATGCTTTGACAGTGCCACAGATACAAAGTGTTTACAGTTTTTGGGCAAATCAACCTACACACAGGAAAGCTGTAGCTCAGTGGTTAGAGCATGGTGTTAGCAACGCCAAGGGGTTCATGGGTTCGATCCCAGGGATGCAATGTAAGTCGCTTTGGATAAAAGCGTCTGCCAAATGCGTAAAAATGTAAACATAGCTTAATTTAGAGAGACTATAAATAAGGTAAGCTCCAGTGAAATAAATTTTAGAATGGTTACTTTTTGTGGATTTGTAAACAGGCACTATGCTGTTTCTAAGCTATAAAAGGCCAAAAATGGCATTTTGATAAAAATAAGATAATAATCTGCTCCGCTCTTTGTAAATGAAGCAGCAGCTGTCTGTGAGAAATGCTTTCCTTAGAGACACATGTTGTCAATTACTCTTTACAAAAATAAAGAAAAAACAAAGGACTCAGGGACAGCTGAATAGAAAACTAATGATGATAATAATCAATGTTAGAATCATGTTGTCTCTGTTTCATCACATGCTAGCAATTTCAACACCCACTTGCTCTGACCTCAAGCCTTCCAAGTCAGGTCCAAATAAACTTGGCACCAATTTGGCATTTGAAAACCCCAAGCTCACCTAACTACTATGTATATGAATGCACCCGCAAAATAATGTAATACCCAAAGGGTACATACACTAGCAGAGAAATTAAATTAAATAAATTGACTTCGAATGATGTTTACTGAAAATTAACATAGTAAATGTTATTAAATATTATGCAGTAACCAATACATAAAAGCAGTCCAATTCAGTGCCTCAAGGCTATATTGTAAATGTGAAGAGGTTGCAATGATATGAATATTGAAAACGGTATGGTGCATTAAATTGGCTTTAAAAAGTCACTGAGGTAACTAAAAGGTTTAAGACATTGCAACCTGAATCTAATCAACAGCCCACAGCAGCATCAAACATGCACTCTTTAATTACCAATCTACCCTTTCTCTACCCTTCCTTGATTGGCCGCATCACTAAATACTTCCAGATCAACAGCATCCAGATCAGAGGAAGTAGGTCTTTACAGACTGCTCCAAGAGCAGTACCTTTCCATGCTCTACCAGCATCTAAACAAGGACGTATTTTTGTCTCTCCTGCCGAGTTGTGCTCATTAAAGAAAACAGACTACAGCAGGCCATGAGCCACCTGCTATCTCTTTCCTTCTTGCTTTAATACGTCTTTTTCTTGATCCGTCTGTATTTTCTCACACACAAACAGTCTCTCTCCGACTCTCTCCTGTCCTGATGCTTCCTGACACGTACAGATATAGAACAACACAGACTAAAGACCCAGAAACAGATCTTGCTGTTTACTAACATGTCTAGAAGTTGTCTCTTTGTTTCCCATTAACTCTGCTTATTTATAACACCAGTTAAACTATTTGTCCTACTGAGGTAATTGCTTTTAAAATACCACTGAAGAAATGTTTTTCTGTATATTAAGATAAAAAGGTGAGCAGACTCAGACTTTTGTTTCCTGCTTCCCAGATGTTTCTCAGGTGTAAAAAGCCCCTAGTATTCGCACTCTATAGAGATTCTGAAGAGATTTCATTTGTTCAGTTTCACGCTGTGCTAAGACTTGCCAAGATACCAAAAGTTAGAAATCAAACCACTGAAATCAAGAGATTTCAATATAACTCAAACATTTCTTATTCATTCTTTCTAGAATTAATCTTGACACTATATCTAGGCACTATCCACTTTCATTTGAAAGCTCTAAACTCTTAATGTAGGCACAGTATTACTCAACAATTGCCATGTGTCCTTTTTTGTTTGCTTTAAATCATTTCAGGAAATGATCATTTCCATCACCATTGATAGAAAGCTGGTGTTCCCTTTTGCTGCTATAACTCTTCTACTCTTCTTTGAAGGTTTTCCACAAGATGTTGGAACAGGGCTGCTGGTATTTGCTTCCATTCACATATAAGAGCAACCAAGAGGTCAGCCACTGATGTTGGATGATGGAACCTGGCTTGCCGATGACATTCCAATTCATCCCAGAGGTGTACCATGGGGTTCAGGTTTGGGCTTTTGTGCTATTCACATCAAACACAGACAATTATCTGCGCTTAGAAAAGCAGAATAGAAAAGGTTTACCTCATTCTACTAAAAATGCTTGTCCAAGGAAATAGCATGCTTAATTTTATGCACTCGCTAGTAAATATGTGGCTAAAGTAGCCAAACGTGTTAATTGCAAGGCGTCCACAGTTTTAGCCATATAGCGTATGAAAAATCACCAATGGAACAAATAAAGTTTTCCTCTTGGGGGAGGAGTTCATATATGCTCTAGTGTGTAAATAGTTTGCATGCATTAAACACTATGAATATTACATTAAATCAAATATGATGTTTGTTTTAGCGTGTTGTATGGTACATCGAATTAATCTTTATACTTCTGTAACTGCAGCAGGCATGATTTCAGCATGAAGACAAAAGCAAAGGACAAACAATCCCTTAAAATATATTCAATGCTGTTGGGCTAGCTTAATTAATTTCAATGAACACACACACACACACAATTACATCTTAATTTTTTTTTAAATACAGCATACACACTCAAACACATATTTTGCCCCATCTCAGGTTGAGTCACTGTCTTTAATCCATTCAGCTGTTCCCATGGTGATGTATCAGGTATGTCAGAGTGGTCGCCACTTCATGCACTAAATTGTTTAACTTTGTTGGTGACTGTGCAACAAAATAAAGACCAACCGCCTCCTTATAAAGACCTGCTGGGGAATAGTTTTCTAATGCTTCCACACCCTACTGACAAGACCAACTTAGTGCAACATGAATTTCTAGTTTCTTGGTTTATGCTAGTTTGTAATGGTTTGGTGCTGGTCTAGCTGGTGAAGCCGGTCAGCCAACATGGTCTTTCTGTTATGCTATGATGGCTATGGTGGTCTTGTCAGTAGAGTAAGTCAAAGCAGCTTTAAGAATCAATGCAAAGTGCCATATATTCTTACTGGACATTATTATTTTTGACTTACGACAACAAACTGATATTGTTACATAAGTGCCAAATGAGCAAACTAAAGGTGACTATGGCAAGGAATGAAAAATTAAAAGGTGTTTGTACAGAACCTGGGCTAAACTTGGCTCGATTAGGCAAGTCTGTCTATACATTGTTAAAATAGTCCGAAGCAAAGCCACATTGAGCAGCATCAACAAACTAGTCAAATCCATCCGTGTAATTTCGGCAATTTATGTAGGTTGCGTCTGATCTAACTTGGGACCCATGGGTCAGCTGAGTAATATTTTGAAAAACGATTAAGGGTATGCGGGAAAGAGAGAAACTTTTGAGAACTATGCTCGAGTCCTCGGGAACTCATTACTGCATAATACATTATCAGTGCCAATGGCAAATACAGCCACACAGCAATCTGTCTTTATGGGCCTCAGTCCGTGCACACACAGGGCATGATGTCGGCCCCAACAGTGCTATTTAAGCCACTGATAACCTCCCTTTGCCACTGAGAGGAGGGCCTGCTGACACAGCACAGCAGAGGTTGCCATTAAAATTAATGTCCTGGGATTAGAAGAGCACTTTAGGAGGAAATTAATAACAGTGAACTTAAGAGAGGGTTAAATTTGTGAATAAAGTGTGGTGTGAAGCTAATGAGGGTTTGATAATATGAGAACATTTCTGTTTAGAAGGGTTGAGATGTTCATTACTTTTGACTGACAGGCCGACAGGAGGATGTTGATGATGGGTCATATAGTCATACTCACAGCTGGCACTGGTCTCCTTTCACCCCTTTAGTGGTACAGTAGCATTTCCCTGAGCTGGAGTGGCAGACGTTAGCATGGTTGTTACAT
>JAZGTJ010013848.1:0-14616 GCA_036877575.1 Botia almorhae
AGTATAGTTGTAAATTGTTGAATACGGGTACATTTCCAGGTGAATGGATTTTTGGTTATGTGCTACACACATGATTCCTGTCAAGTGGAGTTTGCACACGTTTACAAAGTGTACGGTTGTTATGTGGTCTGAAATCTGATTTTTACAGTCTTATATTTGTGCATGGTAATAAAATAGATTTGATGTCACTGAACATTTAAAATAAACACATGATCTATAAACAGAGGAGTATGGCTGTATGCTACTTAAAGTCTGAGAATAAAAAGATTTTTTTAGACTATATCAGCAGGGATTTCATCAGAGCACCCCGTTACCCACATATTAACTGTAAGCACCCATACATTATGCCCCAGACATGATGCAAATTGACCTATTCAGGGTTCTTTGTCTGCTTCCTGTTTGCTTTCACACACTCCTGAGACAGAGATATGCCCTCAATCCTAGTTTGTTTGTCATACATTTACATGTGTTATCTCTTAAAATGTGTATATGTGTGTAAACATGCAACATCCCCCTCAGCGTTCTTCAGCCTTCATATTACTCTTCTTAGTGTGAATAAAATGTCCCTGTAACTTTCAAAAGCACTGAATATACAAAGCAACTTTGTTTGCTGATCATATGTCTATTGAATGAATGAGACAATGCATTGCTGATAGCACGTTTAATCTTTAGCACTACGTGCTTAGCATTTCTAAAACATGATTGATTCCAAAATACAAATCATACAATGTCATAATTGTCTATTTATCAGCTACATGTTAAATGTACAGGTTCAAAAAATGACTGGTTGTAGCCGGTTCAGCTGTAGAGATGCATTCCACATACCCTTCTGTCATAGCTCTGGGTGTATAATTTATAATGTGGAGTTATTTAGAATAAACAGAGAACACAGTGTACCGAACACAAGCAGTTTGATTAATAGGAATCTTATCTTATACAGATAAAGCAGGGAGTATAATTTACGTGTTCTCCAGACATAAATTTAAAATAAAATGGAAAAAGCACCTGCAGTTGCTAATCTTTAATGTTTGCCTCTTTAGCAGATAAAGGTTTCCAATTATTTCTAATTTTAAAAAAGTTACAAAACCTACATTTGCCAACTTTGCTTTTATGTATATACATTTTACAATGAAAATGTAAATTTTATTTTTTATTTCGAATAAAAGCGTCTGCCAAATACATAAATGTATATGTAACGCTGTTATTAACAGCATTACAAGGTCTCAGTGCAAATTAATCTGCGATGTCTTTCCGAAATCTTTCTTACACAATCTTTCAAATTCAATTTGTTTTGCATGGCCTGAAGTCTTTATCCTGGATGTGTTTTGGTTGGAAAGATAAGGTGCCTGTAGGCCTATTACTGTCCAGCCCGCTGCTAAAGCGCCGTATAAAAAGCGTGGCCACGTGGTTACTTTTCGCTGCCCTGTAAGGATGGACAATTGAGATTATAGAATAAAAATTTATTCAATAATTATTATATTATATAATTATTGTGTGTATGTTACTGAGGTGGATTTAAATCTATATTCAAGATCCAAATCTTTGTAATAAACTTTAATACTGACACGTTTTTCGAACGGAAGCTTCAGTTTCGCCGTGTAACGTCATTTCCGCCTCAGCGTGCGTCCACCGTTTTCTTTGTTGGACATACAAAAACGCATTAGCACGTTTCTCCATTCCGTTTTCCCTCACGTCCCCTGGCTGAATCTTCTTTAAAGTCCTGTAAACCGTGAACAACATGGACGATAAGAGAAAGAGCAACGGCGACAGTAAATATCTGCCAGAGTTACTGGCGGAAAAAGACAGCCTGGACTCGTCCTTTACCCACGCCATGAAACTGTTGACCGCAGGTCAGTGCATCTTTATTAAATATTAAACAGTGGGTTGAGAAGAGCTGCCTGCACGTATTGTTGTCTGCTGTTCGTTGGATCTATTACTAAATCACATAATATTGTCTATATATTATATAGCACAAACCTCTATGGTGTAATCTTCTAAAGCATTGCCTGCAGGCCTTGTAAGATGGGCTCGTGCGACCACTGGTTTCTACCTCATACGACATGTATTGTTGTCTGTTGGATTTATTATTGAATTTCATTGTATTATGTATTTATTTTGTTGGCAAAAAAATAGCACAAGCTTCTCATAAGCATAATGTTCTGGAGCAACGTCTGCAGGTTGCGTTGTAAGATGCGCTCTTTCGACCACTATCCTCTACCTCACACGACAAAGAGATCTTTAAATATTCACAGATTTTACCCTTTTGTACGCACTTCATATTGTTTTTGGATGCTGTAAGGACCCGTAGAAGTGGTGCGACGTTTTATCCAAAGCGGCCTATAGTGCGTTCGGTGTATTCATTTGATCCTTACATGTGTTTCCAGGGAATCGACAACACAACCGATGCTAATGCTTTACCAATTAAGCTATAGGAACACGACAACCTTAGTGAAGACATAGCTAATCAAGGTGTTCACAGTAATCGTAAAGGTGCAACAAAATCTAAATGATTCTTTATCTTACACTGTGTTTCGCCCTGAGGAGGTCTAGGTCGGCACAACAATGTGTGATAACCACAATCAGGGGCGCCGCTAAGGGGGGGAAAGTTAGGACAATTCTAAGATCTGCTTTATTAGTAAAAACACTACTAGGGGGGCCCAATCTCATATTTTGTCATAGGGCCCAAAATTGCGAGGGGCGCCCCTGACCACAATCCACCACTTTTGCTCTCACTGGAGTCTGATGTTCTGTCTAAGAGAGATGTAGTTGCCTGCTGGCTGGGATGCTGTTTTTCAGATCTTTCACCGCTGTCATTATTTTGTGAATGTGAAATATTTTGATGGTTCTTTATCTTTACAGAGATTGAGAGGGTTCAAAAGGGTGAACCGAAGAAAGACACAGAGACATATCTGGATCTGTTCACGGCCAAGAACGTCCGTGTGAAGGAGCGTGTGCTGATCCCCGTGAAGCAGTACCCTCGGGTGAGTGCCAGAACATTTGAGCAAAGTCTTTACAAAGTCAGTCTTTAAAAATGAGCTCGAAAAACATTTACTGATCAGGTTACTAATTACATATTGGTGGAACCACTTTGTGGGGGCAGTGCTTCATTTTATACTGTGTGTGTGGTGAGCCTTAAGGTTTAATAGATTTAACAGTAAAATAAAAATTTAAGCTTTATAGCAGGGATAGGCATGAGTGCCCAGATGTGGCAGTGACCGTTGATGATAAAAATAGAATTGGTTTAATTTCTTTTTTTTATTTGGTTATGTTGGTGTTTCGGGTGGTATCCTGAGGTCTGATTGGCTCACGTTGCAAGAGTTTTTGTGCAGAGTCAAAACCGAAGCTCTGTGTGGATACAGCCTCAAATCTGCTTGTTTTAAAGCTCTTTGTTATTAAAAGAGTGAATGCACAGTGGGAGTTACACTTTTGACTAGCATGTCATTTTGTTTCATTTGCATTAGTGCAGATAAATTTCAATGTAATATTACATTTTTTTGCGTATATATATGATATCTAAATAATCTCATATTGAATGTGTGACATAGAAAGTGCTTCAGATTACCACGGTACAGTCACTTCTCTGTTTCACCTCATCCTGCTCTTCCTTTAAAATACTTCTTTTTTTAAAAACATTAATAATGCATAATTAGTAATTTAGCATTGTGTGATAATTTTCATCAACATTAATGTTCGTAAAAATGTTTAGATTAAAATCTTTTAGTTATTGCTATGATGCACATACCCCACCCCAAGAACTTGTTTCTTAGACCTATCAATAATCAAAATAACAAATTGACAAAACTGCCCCACATTCCCCACCCTGTAGAACTGAAGTTTTACTACAATCATGAGGATTGTAAAAGGAAAGAGAGAGACCACAGTGTGATATCACAGATGTGTACGTTGCCCATTTCTGTACTATATAAAGCACTGCTCAGCTCATGAAATATTTAGCATGTTTACACACTTCCTCGCTGATGCGCCGTAGTCTTGAAAACCAGTGGGCATGCTAATGGCCTCTATGTGAAGAATGTGCATTCATTTAGCACAGATTCAAGGCATCTTTAGTTTTCTTTGTTTCTGCGCACTTAAGGAGAAGCTGCCACACAATGCCACTATTGTAATACATGTATTGTCCGTATTGTAATACAATCTTAAATACTTTTGAAATGCCCTATTTTTAATGTTACGAGACAATGCTATTTCTCTGGAGGAACTTTGAAAGACTTATTTTTAAATGTGAATCCATTAAAAATGTAGCGTTTTATCAAAAGTAAATAAAAAACTTTTAGATGTTGTATCTTTACATTTCTATATTATTATTGTTGTTATTGATGTCTTTGTATTGTTATTAATCTATGTATTATAGAAGTGTGTTACTTATAGACTGTTTTTAAAATGTGATCTGTTTTTGTCATGATATAGCCATTAATGCTGCTATGTCAATAAACCCTAAATAAACTTAATAAACTAAACTTCCTGTGCATGTTTGTGCAAGTTTGTTGCATTCCTGCAGTTTAATAATTTCTCTGCGTTTTTTTTCCCCCTAAGTTTAATTTTGTGGGCAAGATTCTGGGGCCGCAGGGCAGCACCATCAAACGTCTGCAGGAAGACACAGGAGCCAAGATCTCTGTGTTGGGAAAAGGTTCAATGAGGGACAAGAACAAGGTAAACAGCTAGTGTTTTTTCTAAACGTAACTGTTTACTGAAGATTAAACTGTGTTAAACCTGCTCGGAATGCACATGCAGGAGGAAGAGCTGAGGAAGGGCGGGGATCCAAAGTATGCACACCTGGGCATGGAGCTGCATGTTTACATTGAGGTGTTTGCGCCCATTCCTGAGTGTTACTTACGGATGGCCCACGCCATGGACGAGGTCAAAAAGTTCCTCATGCCTGTAAGTGTGCACATATGAATCAACCACTGATATGAAAAAGTGTGCTTATGTAACAACATGGAAGTTATTAGAATTTAGTTTTAATTTCTAAAACATTTAAAGTGACGTTTTGCTGTTTTAAAGCAGTTTGAGCATGATGATTGTGTAAATGACAGAATCTTGTCCTTTGTATTTAAGGTGGATAATGTTGAGGAGATGCATCAGGATCCGTACATGGATCCAGGGTATCTAAATGGCTCCCAGGATGCCCATGCCAGAGGGGCTCCTCCAGTCAGGGGCCGTGGTGGCCCACCACCCCCAATGGGAGTCAGGTGAGAGAACTCCTTTAGCAGGGACAATTCAAGTGTGATAAAGAGTCTATATTTTGGGCAAATAGCATCTTTATTTTAGATAAAGGAGCAGTATAGTTTTGGCGTACTGTAAATGGGGAGTCTGATTAATCCTAAAAAATGTTAACTCATTTGCGTTGCCCCTCAGGGGTCGTGGTATGCCTCCTCGCGGTGGAGCACCCCATGGTGGCGGACCCCCAAGAGGGGGTCCAGGGCGTGGAGCTGCAGTGAGAGGTGCCTCTGTGGGGCGAGGTGGACCTCCACCCACCGGACCGAGCAGAGGAGCAGCATCCACCCGATCGAGGCCACCAGCACCTGCTCAGAGGATGACACCAGCATCTGCTGTCTCCCACCAACAACAACATCACCAGCCCCCGCCCAAACCTGAAGGCTATGATGAATACGTGAGTCCCAATTGCCCAATTATCCCAGTGCTCTACCAGTGCTCTACCAGTTGAGCTACAGGAAGCAAGTTAAAATAACAAATTCAACAATTTATGGAATGGGGAATTTTTCCATCACATTCAGTAGCAAGCAATATGTTTTCTCCTGCTGTGGTGTGAGAAGCAGGACTAGTCCGTAAGACTAAGACTGTCAGTGAGAGTAAGTGTCAGGAGATAATGTCTAACAGCCGATAACCTCACTATACCACACAGCCTCTTGGGCTTTACTACATTATCACACATTGTCCAGAACAGAAATTCCGAGCATCCTACAGGAAGTCACCATACTGAATAATCTGTTGTTAAACACCATGAGCTCCAGTGCTTTCCTTCCTAGTAGCTTGCGTCACTCAACTCGTCTCCTGTTTCCCAGGCCTACGAAGAGCCGTATGCAGAGTCGTCATATGAGGGATATGAAAACTACTACAGCCAGTCTGCTCCTCAACCGTGAGTGCAACTTCCTGTACCACCCAAACTGTGTTTATTTTTGGAACTGCTGAAAAATTTTAAGAACCCAACACATGGAACGCATTTATTTGTAGTAAAGCGTGAACTGTCTTTGCTAGGGTAGGGTGATACTCGAAACAAACTTGATTTGCAATCATTTTGTTAACAATTAAAGAATTAAGCGAATTCTATTGCGTGTATGGGAGTTTAGGCTGGTTTAAATGTTAATGGACTGGGTGGTGGTGACTAAATGTTTCTCTTGGTTACAGAGACACAGAGTATTATGACTACGGTCATGGCGAGGCACAAGAGTCTTACGAGACCTACGGTAAGATGTTGTCTTTCAGCCAAGTGTCTTGTTTTTGTTCCTTGGTAATGTCATCTGGAAACCAAAACACGTGCTTGTTTGATGTCTATAGCTCATATCCTAATCTAAACGGGGTCTGGAAAGTTTTATGACAGTGTAGTAGAGATGAAAGCTGTTTAAACAGTAGGTGGCTTATGATGCTGCCTTCCAAAGTATTTCATTTGGGCATAATTAACACATGCGCACTATGCAGATAAAGCGTAATAGTCACATGGTTCCATAAAGCACTGTCAAGCTGTGTTATACGCATACAGACCGCGTGGTCAAAACCATCCCTGTTTACACAGATACATGAAAATGACTTTAAGTATTGCACATTAAGGTGGTAGTTGGCAATGTTTATAGACCGATTAACAGATCTGTGAGCAACTTTCTCTCAAATTAGCATTTTTGTAGTTATGGAGACTTGCACTTCGAAACTAGTTTTCAAAAGTTTGCATTTTGAGGCTCTCAAAACTAAAACCCATAAAGTTTTGAGTTGAAAGCATTATTGTGATAAAAGACTTCCAGTTGCAAGTTTAAGATGAGGTTCTGTTTCAGTTGTAATCCTGTCTGTGTAGTAGGGATGCAGCATTACAGTTAGCCTACGGTTCAATACATACCTCGGTTTTTTAACACGATTTTCGGTTCGGTTCTGATGGCTTGACACAAGTTTTTTTTGTTATTCTATAGTAGGAACATTCTAGGCAGTAGGAACAGTAAGAGGTTAAGGAGAAAAAAACTGTTTATTGCAATACTCCTTTATTTTACTTAAAAGCCAAGAAAAGTACACTAGTTCCTAGTGTATTGTATAATAAAAAAAATGAACACTGAAATCTCACAGCTGCTGGTAGCCCATGTACAAACTGGGGAACACATAAATTCCTACATTTTAAAAATAAACATACATGTGAAGTTAATAAACATAAATTGACCATTTCAAATAAACATATTTGTACTTCAGTAAACATAAATAAACCATCTTAATTAAACTTAACGGTACTCCAGTACAGTATCCTTCATTCAGAATGTAAAGTGCAATTGCACTTAGGTCAGCTATCTATTCCTGTGTTTTGAGGTTCTTCTGTAAAAAGATAAGCCTGTCAACATTCTCTGCAGCAAGGCGAGAGCGTTTTGCACTTACAGTGTCCCCGGCAGTGGAGAAAATTCGCTCGCTCGCAACCGAGGTTCCTGGGACACAGAGGTGTTATTGTGCAGCTTTTGCTACATGGGGGAACTTGCATTCGTTTGTTTTCCACCGCATGAATGGATCACCGAATTTTGGCAAAACCGAAATGTCCCCACACCGCGGATTTGAAAGACGCCGGCGCTTCCTCGTACTGTTGCCACACTTCACCGCCGCTCGCCATGTTAAAGTGTGGAATGATGGTTAAGCGCCCCCTCACTTTAGAGCATAGTGATTGAATATTTACTCGCGGGGAGGAGTTTCCTCATCTCAGCTCGTAGACTTACAGGCACACACAAACAGTCAGTTCGGAGAGAAATAAAACGCACAAATTATTTAAACGTAAAACCGAATTCACAAGCGCGTATTGAACCGTGGATGTCGTACCGAACGGTTCAATATTATATTGAGAATTGTGGCATCCCTACTGTGTAGGCAGCAGTGGCTTGTGTTTTTAATGGTTGGTATGAAGTGATCTTGAAGAGTGTGTGTTTGTGTTTGTAGCTGAGGACGATTGGGATGGCAGTGCTTGGGGGAGCAGTGGAGGGAAAGCAGCATCTGCTCGTCCGAACAAAGCCTATCGGGATCATCCGTACCGATACTGAATGCCGTCCATCACTCCAGTTGCCCAGGCAACCTCCTCCACTCCTAACCCCTTGTAACCACCTAAAGTAATTCTAGTTGTTTTTTATTTTTTTAATTTTCTGCGTGACACTCTTAAATAGAAAGCTAAACTTTCGTTTGTAGATTTGCAATCTATGCTATGCTTGAAATATCTTTGCATTTGTTTTCGAATTGTGTTCCTGTTTTGCTTTTCTTAAAGTGGTTAAATGTTTGCTCTCTAAAAATGAATAACTAAATGCTAGATAATTAGCCCATGGGCATGTGTAAACATATGTTTAAAAAGAGGAAAAAAACGACCACAAAAATATTCTGGCAATGTTAGCTCACTTAGATTTGATTCAAACGCGCTTTTGTAAGACCTAAAATTCCCGATCAGCGATGCACAAAAATATGAGTTCCTGTACAAACAACATAGTTTAATGAAAACGTTATTATGTGTTTCAAGCTAACATTTTTTATTAATAGTTTTCAACTCTAATAAAATTAAAATTTTCGGTATGCCATAGTTATTTTCTGACATGAGCCAAACCAATATTACAAAAAGGTTGTAGTTAAGTTTTACCTATTAGTAGTTTAGTTTCACATTTAGTCAGATAAAAGTACAGACTACTCAAAGCGTTGTATATACATTATCCAAATAGTAGAAAGTTGTTCTTTTGTGTTTGTAGCATTGCAGTGATCAACATATTAGCATACTTGTTTGCATTGCCTAACTAGGGAACTAAACATGTCAAAAATGTGTCCCTATCAAGTTGTCAATAAAGCATAGTTTTCTTTTACAGTCTCAAAAACATTGTATTTGACTGTTATTGTAGTGACCATCAAAACTCATAACTGTTGCCTCAAAAATCTGCATGCAGTTTTCGACATCATAATATTTAGATGGGGGGGAAATTGTTTACTGATCAAATGCATAACTGTCTATAATGCCAAATATATTGTGTATAAACCGTTGCTAAATAGTGTGCAGTTTAGCTAGTGGTAATGAAATTAGTGTGTATGCTGTTTGCCTAAAGTAGATCATGAAAAGTGTATAGCTTCCATAGTCAATTTTGTCATGTCTTGTACAGGAATAATTGATATTAGATTAGAACAAAAAACGTTACGTTGGTCCCTCAATAAGCTAATTTTTGTCTGCAATAATATGATATGATTATCAATAACTTAAAGGGGTCATGTCATTAAAATCAATTTTTTATTAGCCTTGGTTAAACCTAAGTTTGTCGTACAGTTAAAACCTTTGCTCCTTTTAAACAGTGATGCTAAAAAAACTGTATTTGCAGGAGGATAAAATCTATCTGAACAAATAACCCAAATAATGTCAACAGTGGTGATTTTGGGAGTTTGGGTGACATTGTTTTCTTAATCTGTCACAATGTAACGCAGGCTTTGCAAACTAAGGGTTGGAGCTTAATGTACTAGTAACCCATCATTGAATGTTATGTATTGCATGCAAAAAGAATGTTTACTTAAGTTTTAAAAGCACATAAAAAGTACAGAATTATTAATGATTGCGTTTAGTGCCAAAAAAAACTAAAAACATCTAAATGATATGACCCCTTTAAATAGTTAAGCTATTCTAAGTTAACAATGATTTATACACAATACAAGAAAAACCTGGAATTGTAATGTGTTTATACCTGTTGCAAAAGCAATAACCCTGTTGCCTCAAGTCCCCATACCAGTCACTAAAGTCCTCTGATGTTACAGAGATTGAACTCTCCTCATGTCTGTCTCCTATTGAGAAGGATCTTGAGGTAAGACCTGCAGAGTCACCTCTAAAAAGCACAGATAGATTCCTTTATTAAAGGTAATGTATATGAAGCTGACGACAAACTGGTGTTTGGTCCTCATATATCTGTCCCCGGGCTTGTGAAAATAAAGAACAAGCTAAAGAAAGGTGAGAGAGTGTGGTCAACCCACAGAGATTTCAGGTCAAAATGTCCAGTTTCGTTGGCTTAATAAAAACAAAACTAAGGAAGAAGGCGTAAAGTCTAACACGAGCTTCGGAAAGGTAATAACTCAAATTTCTTAGCGCACTTTCTTCCTTTTAAATTTTGTTGTTTCTAAAAAAAAACACCAATTTTCCTAAATATGGTTAATACATGCGTTCTAAAACCACGCTTGGTAGAATTCAGCAGTGATACATGCAGCTCCTACTTTAAAAACAAATAGATTCTAGTTTTGTCAAAAACATACTGTTCTTAAAAGCCACCGAAGGTTTTATAAATTTTCTCATTTACAATAAAAGATCAAAATGTCCTCAAATGTCTAACAAGCTTATGACGTGTGTGTTGTGTTGGATTTGTCTTTGTAAAATTTAAAGCCATTTTGGTTTTATGATCTGTGTACTAACTTGTGTATTTGTGTTGCTTAAGGACTGTACAGAGAGGTTGTCCCCAGACTGAGTTTACCGGGAAGCTGCTGGTGGGTTAAATATTTGTTCTTAAAATGAATCCTTAGCATATATGCCTGGGAATAAATTTTTATTTTAAGTAAATTTGTATCTTTGGTAAAAATGACTCAATGTTTTCGTAAATGGTTATTAAGAATGATGTTATGCCCAGATTGTGGGAAAAAAGAGGCTTGTTATTTTTACATTTGTTAAACATACTACTATGTTTAGATGTTTAGGTTAGGTTATGTTTAAAAAAAAACTAAACATGTAATAATGTTTAATTTATTTATTAATAGAATTTCTCTGTTTGCAGGGCTTTTATCCCAGTTATTTTTTGTACTGAAGAGGAAAGTATCTTCGTTTTTAGTGAAGTTTTTATTGTATTTTTTTTATACTGTTTTTATATAAATACTACTGTCTTAATAAAAAAAAAATGCTGGGATTTTAATAAAAGCTGTTTTAACTTTGAGTGTAAAACTGCAGAATGAATTACTGTGGTCACATTATACATTATATATAAAGCCACTTAAACGATGAGAGCATCAAACATTTTGCCTTAAGACCCAACAAGCCGAGTCTACGAAGCTATATTTACAAGCGGGTTTTGTATTCCGTTACTGGAGACAGGATGAACAGAAGGGTTTTTCAGTCAGGGCATTATGGATTAGTCAGGTGTCTGAGAAACAGTGGGTTTTGAGTTGTTTTTTGAAGGTTGTGATGGTCTCAGCAGCTCGGGTTGAGGCTGGGAGATCATTCACCACAAAGGAACAAAATAAGCTTGTGTTGGACCGTGTGACGTAAAATACCGCGCCGCAGTTGACAGTCACATCTGTGCTGATGTGGGTTATTTTCCTGGACTTATCAATTAATATAATATTTCACGTGTGGTCAGACGATACTTCAACATTTTAGACAGATAATTAATCGATAGATACTTGTTAAATTCTATAATTACCTGTAACGAAAACAATTAACACGTTTTTTCTAATTCGTTAACAATGGCCGTATTATTTTTATATTGCTGCTCTAGCCTGTATATGATGGTGGGATTGGTTGATTGTTCAACTGAGAGATCTGTAGCCCAATCCTCCCTCCCTTTGGATTCCTGCAAGCCATTCATCTGGCTTGTTTGCGTAGAGTCTGGACCTTCTGGTTATACACGCAACTTTGCACTGAAATAAGCTGTTTCAGGTTTTTGGTCGCTCGTCGTTTTCAGCAGAACCGCACAGGGCTCGTTTAGTGCGCAGTTTTGCGCCTGTTGTGTTTATGCTGTTGTTTTGACAAGTTGCCGCCGCACTATGTTGTTGACGATTCTTCTGCTTATCTGCAACATGCTGCAGTTTGCAGGTAGGTTAAAAAAGTTTGCCATATATTCGTTTTTTTCCCTTTCCCGGTTTCTGGTATACATTCCACATAAATAATTGAACACTGTAGATCGGATCTTGTTTTCTAGACGGTAAGACTAAACACGTCATAATCATTTTTGCACAATGCAGTAATCGACTTACGAGTTCTCCCAAAAAAGTAAAGCGTGTTTTGCACATCGGAAAAACAGCTGTTAAGCAGTTTAATCTATCAATTTAATCTTTTTATCAGACAATTGAGGGTAAAAGAAAAACTAAGGACAAATAAGTTTGTTTTAACTGCGTTGTTATATTAAATACAACCGAAATCTGAAGGTTTTCATCGATCACAGTTTTTGTAAGTTTACACATTCTGTTAGCACATTGTATTTTAGGTCGATATGGTAAATTAGTGGTAATCAAAAAATATCGTTGTATGATCTGTATGAAATCTTGTTTTGAATAAACGGACTTGTATACAAATATATAAATAATTTATACCACAATTTACAAAAATCATTATATAAATCGGAGTTATACACAAATCACTACAAAAGATGCAAGATATGAGATTTTAACGTCTGAGAGTATTTAACGTCATACCTCACAATGTTCAAGAAACAACGAACAACCTGTCTGTTCCGTGAATACTTGACAGGAATATTCTAACTGTTCCCCATGTCAAAAACCCCTTTAACTCTTCTGTTACAACTGCTGGATCTTTGTGCATCACTTCTCATGTTGTTTGTTTCCAAGGGTTGTTGAAAACAAACCACATGGATCAACACAGTGTTATATAACAAGCACATAGATGGTGAATTCATCTTTAGCTAACAATTTCTGAGTAAATTAGCATTATGAGATTATGATATTTGAGTTATATATTTATATTTTCATTTCCAGCTTCCTTTGCTGTCAAAGTGCCATCCGGACCTGTTTTGGCATTCCGTGGAGCGGCAGCTTTTCTGCCGTGTGAGTTCACATCAGACAACAGCACTTCACACCTCGTCATAACCTGGCAACGTGCCGAAGATGCGCGTGTGGTACACAGTTATTATTACCAGATGGACCAGCTGGCTCAACAAAGCTCAGACTACAGAAGCCGTACCTCGTTAAATCACCAGCAGATTACAGTAGGAAATGCTTCCCTAAAATTAACCAGTTTTGGGCTGAAAGATGCAGGCAACTACCTGTGCATAGTAACCAACAGCCTGGGAACAGACAGAGGGATGGTGCAGTTGGTCTATGCAGGTATGAAGTGGACAATTTTGTTAAAATACTTTATCCTATTCCAGCCTAATATTGAGAGACAATGACAACTAAAGTCGAGTGCACACTATCTGATTTTTAATAGTCCTTTATGATTGCTGCTTGATGTTCTTCAAAAATCTTTGTGCGTGTGGTCTCTTTAGCCTTGTATTCAGAACCGAGGTTAAGCATCCATCTTAACTCCACTGATGTGACCCTCCAGTATGAGACTGAGGGATATCCATGGCCAGAGGTGGTCTGGCTGGGCTCAGGAGGTCAGAATCTCAGTGACCAGCACGAGATCTCGTCTGCTTCAGATGAAGGGCTATACTACTTAAGAAGTAACTTTGTAACCCAGAATCCAGCATTTAATATCACCTTTACTCTAAAAAACCCTGTTGTCCATCAGGAACTGCAGAGACACATCAGTCTTAGCTATGGTAAGGAGCACCAGAAAACTTCTCTCTTTTAATTTAAGACAGTTTAGAAGTAGATGTTCGAAAACCAACATGCAAAGCTAATGTATAAAAGACTTTAAAAAACCTCATAGTTGCTGAGATGCAGCTCAACTTAGCATATATGGAACTAGCTTCCAATCTTCCCTTGAGTCAACCTACTTGAGTGAACTGTAAAATGACAGTTTGGCAAAAATGACATTTGATTATAAAAACGATACCAATTTTACACTATGAATTGAATTTGTAAAATTTCAACACCTTCAAGCTACAATCCATAACTTTTCTGGGAAAAAAATCAGTTATTAAACAAGTACATAACAGATCAGTGTTCAAAACAGTCTCCTGTTCACAATTTTAAGTTTATAATAATGATTTATAATTTTCGCTGTCGGGTTCAATTTAATTTGTCAGGCTTCATTTTATTTCAACGTACATAAAGAAAAGCATGTAAAGCAACATGCAATTTTATGTTTCAAACAGAGATGGAGGTACAAAGGCAAAAGTTACGGACTGCATTTCTCAGTGTTTGGTTAAGATAGCATGATATGATTCATTTCAACCCAGAAGTAAATACAGTTTAAATATATATTGATTAACTTTGCCCCGCAAAAGCGATGCATTAAACTTCAGTCTTTCATATTTGGGTGTGTCCAATAAGGCAGTATTATTGTTTCTGTTTTCTGTGGGAAGTGCTTAAATATTGAAGTCATTTATGTGACCTCAGCTGTGTGTGTTTGCCAGAACACTCTCTCTCCTTTAGACACATCACTATTGTTCTAGGATTTTTTCGTTGTTCTTGAATCGAACCAGGCAGCTGTGAAAGTGATCCATGATCAAACAATAAAAGCCACATTTTCTGACTTTAAAAGTGAGGTGAAGCACAAGCCTTTTGTCCAGC
>JAZGTJ010013849.1:0-14616 GCA_036877575.1 Botia almorhae
TGATGTCATATCCGAGTATTATGGGAGTGTAATTGTTCTATGTGGGTGACTCATAAGAAAGTATTCTCGCTCTTATTGTTAAATGGAGCGACTCCACAGCTCCGCCCCTTTTAAAGATGTCACAGCGACCTTCCAAACGGTACAAAATGCCTCCCTGAGGATCACTGAATATCGGAATGTGTGTGTGAGTAGAGAGTGATTTTCCCGGCTGGAATCTGTGTAATCGTGTGTAGTTTAGTCTGCGGATTGACCGGCAGGATTTAAGAGGAGCGGGAAGGAGGAAGCGCGTTGGCACATCAGTGTGTATTTCTCGCTTGTACAATGTCCCTCTTACGAGACCCCGAGGTTACTGCATAATTACCACATGTGTAGACACATCTATACACCCTCTACATGGGTTTAACCCAATTTCTTCTCTGTCATCTCTGCTCCTCTCTAGGGTTTACCTTCATAAAGGAGTCGTTCACCAAAAATAACAATTCTTCCATCATTGACTCACCGCCATCGTTCTAAACCTGTATGATATTTTTGCTTCTGAGGAACACAACAGAAGATATGTTGAAGTTTGTTGGTAACCAAACAACAGTGACTCCCGTTGACTTCCATTGTATGGACACAAAACCACTGAGACATGTCTGAAAATATCTTCTTTTGTGTAAATTATCCCTTTAACATAAAACATTAAATTTAAAATGAAAGCAAACCTGACCCATAACTATCCTAACACGTGCAGTCCTTTATTAACTTTCATTTGAAGATGATGTCACAAATCCAACTTATTTTTAAGCCCTTTTCTCCAGACCTTTTAGAATTCAGTCACGTCCCAAAGCACCTTCTCAGAAATCTAAATGTCACGTTACAGAATAGTCAAACTTTACTGGCATCAGCGACGGATCATCTTTTCAGGAAACCTAAAGTGTAAACCTCACCCGCTGGTACGATCACCCTCTTCTCCTCTGTGGTGCTGCTGGGTGGGGTGGCGGTCTGTGGGCTGCTGCGTGGCTCAGGGTACGAGGGCTGGTAGGCCAACTGTCCCCCATCACTGCTGCTCATGTGTCGAGTTCTTCTGGTCACGCTGCAGTCCACAGGGGACTCACGACTGAGGTGATGAAAGAGGGAACTCAGTCATAATGTTTGTGTTTTAAATGCACATGAAATATCTTACACTCTGCTACAGCCTCCAGCTTCACTCTTACTCGCTTATATTTTAAGAGAGACATGAATTGTAGTCTGTTCTTGACACAAAGATGTTCTATGGCTCGGTGTGTTATTAAGTATACTCTCCAGGTCAGTGGATCTCAACATTTTTGATTTTAAGGACTACCCAATTGTCCACAATAATATTTAAAGGCCCTCGCTCACAATTTTTACTCAATAAAATTGGGGCCCAATAAACAGCTTGTGATAACTAGAAAGGTATATATATATGGGTTATGAAAACAGCCAAACATTAAGACACATCTTCATTTTGAGTTGTTCTGGCACATTTAAATGCTAGTTTTTCCTAATTTAAATCATTTAAGGCCCCTTTAACCCCTCTGGTGTAGACGCATCTGCTATAGGTCATATGATTTATATTGTGACATTTGTCAGTGCATGTTCTAGCAGCGTGGAGTTCTCCACCTGGTTCCGTTGACATGTTCCGCTCTCTTTGCGGGATTCTGTGCAGCCGATCCGGTCCAGTCTGGCTCAGTAGGTTCCGAGCTCTCCTCAGAACCCTGTCTGAGCACAACAGGCGAGGCGATCTCTCCCTTCATGTGCAAGGCCTGAGGACCACTGAACGGAGACTCGAATATGGACTGGTCCTCACTCACCACTGATAGGGCTTCCTGTGGGGGACAACACATGCTTGCTTGGTAAACGACACACAAATGTCCAACCACAAAAAATGCTTTATGTCATTAATAAATCCTAATACAGTGAGTTAATAATAAACGATGCGGTCGGTCATTTAGGAGAGAACATGGATGCTCCAGCTTTCTGCTGCTGTGTCGTCTCTGTTACCTCTTAAAGCTTTAGCTACAACATGAACACGAGTCTTGAAACTGAAAATGTTGTTTTTTATGAAGCGGTTTAGGGTGTTTTTCAACGTCCAGGTGATTATGAGCTGGCACAAGAGTGAAATTAGTGGTGAGATTTCATCTGTTTGTCTTCCTGTGTTAGGGGCGGTTGAGTCTGGCTCAAGTGATTCCAGTCGTAAAGAAAAGGTGAGGCTAAAACTTCAAAAGGGAATTTTAAACATGCAGATGTTTGTTTGTGAATAAATGTTTGTGTTAAAGATGAATTCAGGGAGCTTGTTCAGAGATTCGGTATTGTCTTCCGAGCTGAAATGCGTCAGCGCTGAGCATTTTACTGGCTTACAGGAAATCTGGCCCCCGTGTGCAGCGAAACCTTTGGCATGGGGCATGAGATAGGAAACAGAGGAGTGGTAGAAATGTGGGTCATTTAAAGCTGAAAAACAAACTTGTTCGGAACGCTCTGAGGTTGAGGGTCACCAAACAGGGCGGAGGTAGTCTGTCATTGTGGGGTGGATTCACCTGACAACGGTATGTCACAGGAAAATGTTTCACAAATTGCTTTTACTGGCATATTTTCCCTATAAAACCTAGCATTGTGTTGCTGGTTTTTCCTCAGATCTCCCACTTGTTTTTCCTCGTTTACATTTATTGTACCTAAACCCGAGTCAAACCTCGAACCCTTTTTATTTACCTGGCTGTGAATGGCACTAGCTGCTTCTCATGAAACGTTCTCTGAGCCCAATGAATGACAAACGCAGTGAAATGATCTCACCCTGAAGGAGAAGTGAAAGCAAACTCAAAACAAGAGCAGGCTGAGAGCTCCAGAAGTTGCTGGCTGTTTCATTACTCAATCTGTATGAATGTGCAAACGGCAAACAGCCTCGGCTAACAGCACAGATGAGGTTAGACCGGTGCTGCTGTGTGGAGCAAAGGTGGCCAAGATTAAAGTGCAGCTGAGTTTGTGAAGGCTTTCACATGGTCTGAACCCCCCCCTCAGTATTTCTACCTGATAAAATATTACAGCTTGGCATAATTAGAAAGATATAATGTTCTAAAAATAACCAAACGGTAAGAAATAACTTGATTTTGGTGATTTTAGCTTATTTTAATGCTTGTTTTGTCTTATTTTGAATACTTTAAAGACATTTTGACCCTACACCAATTAAAAACCCAAATGATGCTGATAAAGAACTGAAAATGAATGATGATAATAGATTAGAGAGCAGATGATCAGTCTGTGATCGCAGTGTGTGACGGTTCACCTCGTTCTGTAGCACACCTGACTGCAGGTAACCTCACAGAGAACCTCACTGAGAACCTGCCAGAGTTCTGCAGTCAACATTATTTTGCACCCTTTCAACCACAACCCCACACACATGCTATTGCTGTCTCTGCCAAAACATGCTCAACCCTGCCCACTGCTGCCACAACTGACTTCCTGTCCAATGAGTTTCATATCAGTCTCTGTTGCAAAGAAACGCAATGTTACAGCGAATATAAGCTGCAAAATGTCAGAGTCAGTGATATTAACGCGTATCTATTATCACAAGCAACAAATATCCACATATAAACACACACACACACACACACACACACACACACATGATTATAATGGCATTGTTGCTTTTCTAGGTGTCTGTCACAAACACCAGCCGTCTTATTTTGTCATGAGCGATTGTGGTTGATTTGCTTAAAGCTGCAATTCAGAACTTATGCATTAAAAACTAAGATCAAGTCCATGACAGATCAGTGCTCAAAATGGGCTCCTTGATTTACCCTAATTCACAGCTATGCTTATAACAATGATTTATCATTTTAAGCTGTTGGTCCCGGGAAATGCCAGTTTGACTTCAACATAATGACAAATATGTAACGTAACCTGCAATTTTATGTTTCAAACAGAGATGGCAGTAAAGAGGCGAAAGTTACAGATTGCAGCTTTAAAGGGGCTTTGGTTTGACTGAAAAATCAGCCTCTTTGCCTTGTTGTTCTGTTGTATCACACAGCGAATCAATCTCAAAAGGGTGGATGTCAAACATTCTGTCATAATCAGTGACTTTTACTAGAATGTTGGTGATACCGGAACGTGTTCTAATTAAACACTCGTTACCTTATTCTCATGTTTGCACAGGTTGCAAATGATTCCTGATGTTAAGTCTACATCTCTTGCTCATCTATGTAAACATTACCCATAACTGTTCTGTCTGGTTTCCCTGTGAATTGCAGAAGTTGAAAGTGTGATTTATGTCCCAGATTATCATAGTTCTGTGTGTGTGTTCTCTGTATTAACATGATTATACACTATTCTTGTCATTCTGTCATAATGTTTCTATTCAAAAATGTATGTGTGAGTTCCTAACTCATAATAGCCAAATTCAAGGATAAACATATTTAATGTTTGACATGTGAACCAGTTAAAAAACTTTCATTCACACTATAAAGTAATGTCCAGTTAAAGTAAACTGACTATTGTCTGCAGTTACTGCACTTTAATGCTGTTTTAATGCTGCTCTGTTACTGCTTTCATGCTGCTATGTTACTGCACTTTCAGTACTGCTCTGTTGCTGCCTTAATGCTGCTCTGTTACTGCACTTTAAGTACTGCTCTGTTGCTGCTTTAATGCTGATCTGATGCTGTATTAATGCTGCTCTGTTACTGCACTTTAAGTACTGCTCTGTTGCTGCTTTAATGCTGATCTGATGCTGTATTAATGCTGCTCTGTTACTGCACTTTTAAGTACTGCTCTGTTGCTGCTTTAATGCTGATCTGATGCTGTATTAATGCTGCTCTGTTACTGCACTTTAAGTACTGCTCTGTTGCTGCTTTATTGCTGCTCTGATGATACTGTTCTAATGCTGTTCTGATGCTGTTCTGATGCTGTTCTGATGCTGTTCTGATGCTGCTTTGATGCTGCTTTAATGCTGCTGTTCTGATGATGCTGTTCTGATGATGCTGCTCTGATGCTGTTCTGATGTTGCTTAGGATTGACAGGAAATAAATCGTTTCGCTTGGACACGTTTAATTGCTGACCTAAACGCTACATCATTCTTTACCGCTCGTGCCAAATTTTTCAAAATAAAGATAGGAATTTAGGAAGAATGATAAAAATAAGCGAATCAACTATAAACGAAATATAAACGAAAATATAAAAGTGCAGATAAATACGCGATGGCTTTAGCTTTCTACGGTTGTGTTGTTAGTTTGTGAGAGAAAAGCAGAAGTCGGGCCGTGCTGATTTTGCAAAGAGACGCAGCTGCGCGTTTCGCTGCACAACACTTGCGGTTTTCACAAGTTTTTTAAGCAGCAGCGTCGATGTAAAGGTTGAGAGCGCCGCTTTTCTGCATTATAACGGGAGAGTTACACGCATGGAGCGCAGCACGTTATGTGCCGCTTCAGTTTATTGTCCAGCTCATTGAATTGAACTGCAGAACAATGCGTTGGCATCGCACATCTATCGAGTGAATTTTGTTTTGTCAGTCTTTGTTGCCTTTTTTTCTGGTGTGCGGAAGTGTGTGCGGAAAGGCTGAGGTCTGAGACAGGAAACCTGCCGCGCTCTGATAACGACACCTGACAAGCGCCCGACATTTTACTATAAATTATTCCTTAAAGAACTAAATCAGGCCTGGGAAAAACACGTAGGCCTGCGCGATGATTAAAACAACAGGGACGGTTGAAATAACCATTTTCACTGGGTTAAAATAGGGAAATAGACCAGAGATCATTGCGTAAAGGTTTCAAAACAAAGTTCACAAACACAAAAAGAAAAACATGCTGTCACACTCGCGCCGTTTGATTGATTAAATATTAATAATATTAGTTGTTTAGATCGGAATGTGTGCAATGTATTATTTCGTACAAATTCATGCGCGTCTGTGAATTGGTGAAGATCTTATGAACGAAATACAGCCATCAGAAAACGCTGCTAGCCAAAAATAACGATAATAAAATAATCAACACAAATCAACAACAAGCACAATTAAACAATACTAATAATAATTACGACATTGAATATCGTTATTACTGCATTCGATGCGATAAATATGGCTTGAGATTTTAATAGCCTCATTTTTAATAAATGGCCTTAACGAAAGTTTATTTATCGTGTATAATTTTACAATTAATTTAAATTTACTTGTGGATGTTAGATGGTTTTCTTAATTAATCGAGGATCTAAATAAATAGCTAGCCTTCACTAAAAAAGAGGGTCGGTTAAATAGTTTTGTAATCTTCACACTTTTAATCGAAAGTTTTTAGTTACGAATTAAACACTTTTACTGTGTAAAAACTCCGTAATAAAAGTAGTCGCGTCCCACGCGTTTCAGTCATGCCATGTTAACAGTAAAAAAAACGGTACATTAAATTTCTGCGGTTTATCATTGTGCACGTAAACGAAATGGTTTGTTCTTGCACGGTGCCGCGTTTATTTTTACGAAAATATACAAAATGAAAATACCAGACGCGATTCGATCCGTGATTTTTAAGGTCTTCGTGTATTCCAAGTCGTTGGCGCCATAAGACACCTGCCCCAAAAGCGCCCCGCCATAATTGTGCCATATTTGAAAAATCGTATTTTGTTCTCCAGTTTACATTAGCTTCATTTATCCTCGTTCCTTCGCTCGTAAATGTAGATTAGGAGATTAGCTATGTCTACCTCGCCGCCCTGGAAACGAGATTAAATAGCGTTGTGCGTAACTGGAGAGTAACTGTTTAAAAAAAATCAAAACAAATGGAAACACCAATTTGTGCGTACCCTGTCTCGCGCGCGCTCCGGACACCATTTCGTTTTTTACGAGTCTAAAAGTTGTAGCGGTTTCTTGTGTTATTAAAGAGCCGACATTCGACCACGAACGGGAAGGAAGAGGAAATTTTGTACGAGAAGGAAAGACCTGCATCACCGCCTTGCCTCTCTCACCAGCAGTCGCGCTAACCGTGTGGGTGGTTGCGCGCTCTCCACTCATTTTCAGAACAGACATTAAACCAGATCAAACGCCTACCTTAATCGTGCAGTCCATGGCAGCTTTCTGTGGAGTTCATGAAGAAATTCTGCGTTCAACTCAAGCTACGTGAACCCAGACACTTTGATAACCCGGCTGAAACGCATCGACTCGTGCGCACAGGCGCAGTCAGTCCGCAGCGCAAACCATTGCTGCAGCTATTTTCACTTGCACCATAACCGGATGGCAAGTTTTTTTTTTTTTTGCAAGCTCTCCTTTCTAAAATTGGGAAGTGAAGTCACACAGAAGCATCTAGCGCTGTTCCTTATTGGTGAAATCGTATTGCGCTACATCTTCAGAATGTTTGTAATGCCAAAACTCCCGATTTTAATTCACTTACAATCAGGTGCACAGAATTTAAAAAAACTATTCGACGGTGTTGCTTTCAAAAAAAATACGATCTCTCCACGCAATTCAGATCCATCTGCTTTCTTTGAGTTTGATAATGTGTTAAACGAATAACCACTGAATTAATTAAAAGTTGCGGTACATAGATTGTATTGGAAAGTGAATTGTACTTTTTTTAAAAAACAACTTAATAGAATTAGCGTCTGTGACTCTGGGGTTATATTGTGATATATAAATAAATAAGTGGATGCGTTTTTTAAACACACAGCAAGTTAAAAAAAACTATACAGGAAGCCGCACCTTAGACTGAGAGCTCTCGAACCGCAAACCCCGTGATATCAAAAGATCGCGAATTAATTGCTGCGTACATTTCTAGGGACGTCACATAACTCAAAAGAAAAAACAAATAACGCAAAAAAAACATCATGAGCAGCGAATATATTAAAATAATGAAACATTCATAATTGTGATGTTTTGTTTAAAGTTCACGTTAATGCAGAAAAATATTTTTTATCTCACTGAGAGATATAACAGTGTACTTACAAACATCATGCATTAGGCAGAGCAGGGGTGTGTGTGTGTGTGTGTGTGGAGGTGTCAGGGGAATTCGACACTAATTGTGTCCTCTTAGGTCTGCGGGTTCCTTCAATCACGACTCTTGTCTTGCACGATTTTGGCCACTTACTTTTCCAGATGTGCGTTTCTTGCGCGCTTGGGAGGAAAGCGGCCTGAGGCGTTTGTTTATACAAGACTCTTGGGTTGCTCTTATCTGTGCCGAGCACTCACGCCGTGATTTCAGGCCTGCTCGGTCTGGAATGTTACAGTCCATTGTTTTCTTGAATGGCTTTTAAAGATACGAACGGCTTATTAAAGTCAAAGTTGTTGGTTCTGATTGATCTCATTTCTAACTTCAGGTTTTGAAAATGTCTCCTCTCGGTACCTGTAAGTGTTTATTCAGGCGGGTCGCGGGCCTATCAAAATCATCACGAATCACTCGTGTCGTTATAGTTTTTGAATGCAAAAACTATAACTATAAAAACTCATTTTTATAGCTAAAAAATAGCCTGTTTGTTTAGAAACCACAAGCTGCATGGAGTGCGTCTAATATTACACTGTAATGTTTGTATATATCAGATATTTATGCTCCCACAGTTCATAGCAAAATACAGTAGCTAATGCAACGCACTGTAAAAACAATTGTGGTAAATTAGTGGCTTATTGTAAATATTTAGTGACTGTTAAATGAGCGGCAGCAGTTTGCAGTTTGTTGTATTTATATTTAGATGAGTAAATTACACCCTCAACAACCACAACACAAAAACATTTCCGTTAAGTGACAAACAAAATACGGCCTGTCAAATAATTAATATTTGTATTAGCAGTAATAAACATTCATTCAAAAAACCACAGGCCTCTTGGCTTCTTTTGCTTGATTAACAAATTGTAACGTGACCTATTTGTTGCAAACGCGTGTAATCTTCTTGTCTATGAATGAAAGGGCAACAAATCTGTGGTCGTGACTCCTGTTTGACGTCACGAGGAGTAAAAGCAGAGAACACGGAGTCACGACGCATCAATGCACAGACGTGTGGACACGCCCCGCCGCGCACCGCCTCTTTATAACGGGCCAGAGCGAAGCACCGACACCGAACAGAGTTTCACATCGCTGCTTGAGGCTGTAGCGTGTTCTCGCCATCTGGAATAAGGACCTGTGAGAAACCGAAGGTAGGACTAAATCTGAGACTTTTAATCTGATTGGTCAGTGTTTGATTCACTGGCGGGGTTTGAAGATAGTGAGCTATTTCATATTGGTGCCAAACACTAATATAGTCTGTAATCTAAATAATCTAATATAATAATCTATAATACACTTTATTATTTGACAATGGGCAGAATTTTACTGGATTAAAAACGAATCATTAGGAATAATTAGGCCATGAAACGAACACAATGGAAAAATATGTTCTAGAATTTTTATCTGTAAAATTGCTTTAATCTTTGCTCTGGTTTATTGAATCGTCCCATGAGAAAATCATGTTTGTTTCTTCAGATGGAAATGTATCAGGCTGGATTTTTCACAGAAGATTTCAGAACTCAAGAGGTTCCGGCTGGTTTTGACTTCAGTTTATACGGTAACATCATTTTCTCTTTAAAGCCCCTCACAGTATTTACATATATGACTGTCTGCTATCTGATTCTCCTTCTCACTATTTAAATGGTCATTTTGACGCTCATATTTGCAATTATCACGTTAGTTTTGCTCCCCAAGGGGAAAAGTCACATTTCTGTGAGTTGTAGCTTTTCTCCAGCTCTGTTTCCTGAATCTGTGCAAAACATTTCCTTTGTCCTTCAGCTGTAAAGATTTGCAACACCCGTCAAATCCCCAAAAATGAGACCTTGACATTGTGTTTGTGCACATTAATTCAAAGCTCATCAGGAAGTGGGGGTGTCAGGGGTACGCATGCTCTGAGACTCAGCAACGTCCAAACCAGGGATGCAGAAAAGTGGGGTGGTCCGGTTTAAGATACACCCGATTTTTTCTGTTCTCTCCCTCCTCCCTACCTAATCCTTTCCTCCAGATTTCCTCCTCAGACAGATTTAGCACCACGTCTCCATCACCCTGTCACAGCGTTTTTTCCAGGTTTCCTTTATTCCTAACACATTTCAGACCAGGAAAATCTGGCGAATAAATATGTATGGTGTCGAGTTGCGCAGATGTGAAATCTGTGGTGTGGTCCGATGTTAATGCTATACATCCGATTTCCCGCTGGCTCTCATTCATGTCGTGTCTTTGATAATGTACCTCCAGACTACAGTGGTGAAGACCTGTCCTTTTTATTAGACAGTAAAGGACCCGCCCAGCACCAGTACCCAGAAACATACACGGAGCCTCAGAAGGAGCTATTGCACAGTCCCAAAGGTATATAACACACAGATAGCTGTCATTAATCAAAGGCTCAAGGCAAACAAGCAATTTAATGAACACAGATCTGTTTTCGCTCTTGATTTACTGAAATAGGTCCCAGTCATTCGGTAAACTCCAGTGACCCCGGACTCTTTAATCTGGATTCTTTTCCTGAGTTTAGTGGCTGGGCGTCCTACACTAACAGTGAGTGTCAAACGTTACCGTAAAATTTATGATCCTTCCTGCAGTTTTTTTTTAAACGTGTGGGAAACTTCTTTTAAGTAACCTGATGTCATTTCTTTGAAGTTCCAGAGGGAATGATGGCAGATAGACCACAGGTTGGCTTTCAAGAAACTTCTCAGACATACCAGAACCTTGTCCCGCTGTGTCCTCCAGCCCAAAGCAGCCCATTCAGCCTGGGTGTGGACACAAGCAGACATTATCAACCTGGGAAAGGTCCAAGATCATCTGATACCAACAGTCTGGACCATCTGGGTAGGTGTTGACTGCTTTTTTTGATTGATATTTTGTTTTTGTGAATTATAATTAAGAAATATTATTTTTAAACATTTATTTTGTATTTTTTTATTTGTTCATTTTTTATGAAACAACAGTGAAAGTATAGTATATAAAAAATATATAATAAAGTTAATGGTTGTTTTTCATGTGTAGGTGATACTGAGAGAACATATGCCTTGTATGAGGCAGAACAACAAAGCAGATCGACATACTGGTCTGAGTACCCCTCGCCCAGTTACTGCACCTCCATGCTTGGGCACGTCTCATCTTCTTCCTCGCCTCCAGTTTCTCAACCCTCAGAGACATTCTGCCCCCGTGTGGCCAAAAGGCGTAGCGCACCATCTCACAGATCAGACAGGGAGGGGGACCTGACACCAATGTCTGCTTATCCAGGTAAAAGATTCTGTTGCTTTTGTAGGACAAACTTTTTTTTACTAAATAGAAAATGAATGTGTAGCTCAGTGCTGCTTGTTGTCCATCAGGATCTGGCCCTATTCAGCTGTGGCAGTTCCTGCTGGAGCTTCTGCTGGACTCTGCTTGTCACACCTTCATAAGCTGGACCGGAGATGGCTGGGAATTTAAAATGTCAGACCCTGCAGAGGTGAGAGTCATTCCTAAATCAAACTCAACAGCCTTTAAACTCAAGATGTTAGACATGCTGACATTTTGAAGCTGCAATTTGTGACATTATTTGGTTAAAAATGAACAAAAGTCAGTTTTTGAGCATGTACATGACGAATGAGTGTTCAGCACGATCTCTCTGCCTTACCCCTGATTCACGATTGTAAGTTTATGATAATGATTTATAATTTGAGCTGTTGGGTCAGATTTAGCAGAAAATATACGTCTGTAAACAGAAAGAAGATCCGGCAACTACAGTATATCTCATGTCCAGGTACTGTAGATGGTGCAATTCCATTTCTCAAAGAGAGATGGCGACAGAGCCAATAGTTCCAGATTGCAGCTTTAAACTAGAGAGCATGTTATCTTCTCACTAGTTCATTACCAGAATCGTCATATTTTCTTAACTGTTTCAAGATCTTATCAGGTGCGTAAAAATACTCACTGTGTTTCCTGTAAACTGCAGGTGGCGAAGAGGTGGGGCCAGTGTAAGAACAAGCCCAAAATGAATTATGAGAAGCTGAGTCGAGGTCTGCGTTACTACTATCATAAAAACATCATTCACAAAACGGCAGGGAAGCGTTACGTCTACCGTTTCGTCTGCGACGTTCAGGGAATGCTCGGAAAAACGGCACACGAGGTCTTCGCCAGTCTAAACATCTCGGCACCGACCGCTGGTTCTCCGCCGTCTCCAATAAACACGAGCAGATCGGAGGAGACCACGGAGTCCTGGGGACACTGAAGGAGAAGATCTGTAATGATCATTAAGAACTGCCAAACATCAGAAGTCACAGCAAAACTGACTGACTGGTGAATTCTGAGGTGGAACTGGTTTGGAGTGTTAAAGGAGCAAAAATCATTTGAGGAGCTGCAGTTTCTGCCTCCATGACAGTTCTCAGACCAGTGCTAAAATATGTATAACCCAGGTCTAGTTGGTTTAAATGCGTGCATGTTATCTGTATGCGCGGGATAACCTCAAACGTCCAGCACAGTTAGATGCCATAAGAAAACATTGTCAGCTACCTCTGTTGATGTTGATACTTTAATCTTGTGAATGTATTTTTTATTGTGAATTCTTGTAAATAAATTGAATGTTGTCAATAGCCTATACATGTTTTTTTTAATATGCACACAAAATGTTGTTGCTCAGTCATTAGATATAAAAATATAATTACACATTAAAATGTTAAATACCAGATGGGGTCGTTTTAAAGGCACAAAGACATGATTTAAGCATAAACAAGATATTAGTTATAGGTTTTTATTGCTCAAGCATTATAGTGTTCCCTGGAGAACCTGCGGTCTTGTAGTCATATGCATTCGATATTCTTAAACACAAACAAAGACCTAGAAGAGCACAGAGCCTCTAGAAAACACCTCACACACACTTTCACAAGAAGAGAAGAGAGAGCAACACCAATATCACGGGGGGTTTATATTTATATACTTTATATTCATAGTTGCCATGGTGAAAAGAATGAACTGCATTGCCAGTGGAGGAGGCAGGCACAATCTAAAGAAACACGATGTAATTGTTACCCAATAACCTGCTGTGTGAGTTGATTCTGCTGTGTTCTGATGTCTAGGCAACACAGTGGACCAGTCTGTGGAGACGGACCCAAAGCAGTCGGACGGTGATAAGAAGATTGTCTACGATCCATTAGCTGACTGCCAGACAACATCAGAATTAATCACATGCAGCCAAAGTAAAGATTAAATGCTTAAGAAAAGACGCAGGAGGTAAGAAGCTGTTTCAAGAATTCTGTGCGAGGAAATATTATTAATACAGACCTTTCGTTGTTGTTCTTACAGGTTAATAAACCTCTAGATACATCTGTAAGAAAACAGCTGGTCCTGCTTATCAACAACATAGATTTTGACTTGGATGAAGAAAACATGGAATGACTGGTAAAACAACCAGATTATCGCGTTGTAAAACACAAAAGTCTCTCTGGAAAGGTGCATACAAAGGTTTTGAAAGCATAAGATCCCGCCTTCCGTTCGGAGTGCCCTCCAAAGCCACGCCCCCTCCAACACACGGACAAATACATTGTTTAACAGGCAAGTGGGACGTCTGTACGAATGCAATGATTGGACAAACATTTTATAGCACCTCCCACATAAGACATGCAGCTCTATAAGTGCTGTTCTTCTTCGCTGTTGGGGCACGTGTTCTGTATTTTCAAACATTCTGTATGTTTGCCTCATATTCATCTTTTAATCATATTTACACATTTCTTGACTCCACAGCAAACAGAACAATTTGGTCTTTACTGTCCCAATGCTTACGGTGGGCACTGTAAGTATTCTGTAAGTACACTGTAAAAAAATTAATCTGCTTTAATTTAGAAGTTTAATTAATTTGGCTATATGAGTCATTTCAATGTAATATTTTAAATCCTGACTAATGTAACGTAAAAAAATAGGTTAAGCAGTTTTCCAAATATTTCTTACAGCAAGTTACAGCAACTCCAGACCAGACAAGATTACAGCTTGTGCAGTCAAACAGATTAAACTTCAAAATTTAAGGCAGCGAAGTATTTTTTACAGTGTGTATATACAGTATGTATGTATATGTATATCACATGTCTCTGTATTAACAGTTAGACCTGAACAGGCTTGAATCACATTCCTCGTGTGTCTGGAAAGACTGGCTTTCCAAAAGAGCAAAACAACTTGTTAACAGTGGTGAAAACTCTCGGTAGCTCATTTCATTCTATCAGATGAAGCTTCAGTATGTAGCTACTGAGACATAAACACCAATGGAAACATTAGAGAAACGTTCTTACAGCCTAAAATTGTGGGAACGTTTACATGTGTCCAAAAACATCATATTATATTGTTATTATTTGCAAACGAATGTTTATTCAATTTTTCCCATTTAAATTGGTGTTTACATTTAATAACTTAATAAACGTCACGACCAGCTCGGTATATGTTGGTAAAACAGTATTTAAAGTCTTTACACACCCACATCCAGTTTGATTCAGTTTTTCAACATTGTCATTCACAAAGTTAAACTCACACGCTACATTTCAACATGTTTGCAAATGAAGTCGAAAACAAAAAACAAATACAGGCAACGTCAGCTAGCAGTATAAACACATGCAGTCATTTGATAGTCAGCGGTTGTAGGAGTCGCTCTGAACCCCGATTGGTCGACTTTGCTGGAAATTTTGGATTAGTTCACTTTACTATAAGTTTTTGCACG
>JAZGTJ010013850.1:0-14614 GCA_036877575.1 Botia almorhae
TTGTTGCTCGGATTACGTCTATATTGGAAGAGGTCGCAGGTCTGTGACTTCAAAGCAAGAGTGAAATACAGATCACAGCTGCACGTTACAAGACACAAACTATATTTCGCAAAAACAGAAAAGGTGGCGAGAACTACTTTTTGATTTCATCTTCCACAGCAGTCACTCCTTCAGTCTGAGGGTTCTGAAACTTCATGGTGGCGCTGCCAAAATCACACAGAACATAGTGTCCTCTGTCATGGAGAAGGATATTTTCCACCTGAAACAAGACATCACATTTGATACGCTTTCAAGAGCACTCAAAAACAAACTGACATAAATTACACTTGAGAGGAAAAGAACTTCCTAAAGTAATGAAATACATTTCGGAACGCCGGGTTTGAAACTGGAGAGCTTTCTTAACATCGTACCAATCGCACATAACTGTAAACCAATTTGATGAAACAGTCCAAGGAGAAAGATTTTCAAAACAATAACCAATAAAAGAACCTTGAGATCTCGGTGGATTATGGGAGTTTTGTACTGGTGCAGGCGTGAGACGGCCTCACACGTATCGCAGAAGATCTGGAGCACTTCCTGTTCGCTGAAGCCCGTCTGTAAGCGCTGATTCATCAGGTTCACCACCTGACCGCCTGCCCACACACACACACACGATCAGGCAAACTTTACCATCCCAGTAAGAAAATGATCAACAAAACCTGTTTAAGAACTACATATTGAATAATGAAATATTAGGTTATAGAATCTCGTGACTGAAAAGACAGTGGACATGTCTGAATCCATGTGACCATGTTAAACCGTGTGCCATGTTAAAGAATGGATCTATTCAAACCGCTACAATAAGCCGCTTTATAAACATGTAAAGCTCAACCATACTGCAACAATAATAAAAATCACCCTATGTAAATGATTACATAGTGAGACAGACGCTGTTTTGCATAGGTGAGGCTAGGATACAACGTTCCTGCTCTTATATCTGTGGAATCATAAACTCAAAGTGTTTGGAATCTGTTTTGTTTAAAGAGCGCCCCCAGGTGGACAATTCACATAAACAGCAAAAGCATCTGCCGGAATCCGGAGGGGAAAAACACGTTTTATGGGCTAATACGTAATACCCTATTATGGTTCAAGTTCCTATTATGTTAGTTACTGGTTCTTGTCACGACTATTATGGTTCAAGATCTAAATGCTCTGTTGTAAATCCTGACAGCTTTATCCTTGTCAGTCCACATCTCATAAAATTATTTAAAAATAAGACAACCAACACCAATCTCCTTAAACTGTATTGCGAACAGGCGCTTCAAGTGTAAACAGCTTTGTGGATTATAAAGCAAAGCGTTTAATTTTGAACTGACTCAATCAACGACCAGTGTTTACACAGTGTAACTGTAGGCCTTGTACAGCTGCATTATATATACTGTTATATAATATTACTCATACTGTGATATAGGATGCTACCCATCACCCCCCCATGAAGGGCGGAGTTACCTCTGCAGACGTCCATGAGAATAAACACCTCCCACACGTCTCCGCCCCCAACAGCCGTGACGCTGGAGTCCAAGAACCCGACAATGTTCTTGTGACCATTGAGGTCCCGCTGTCACACAAACCACACAGAAGATGATGAGTGCGTCAGTGGCAGAATGAGAGTAAATGAGGTAAAACAAGCAGATACTGTGAACTGTGAACTAAGAACTGTGGCTGTATGGAAAAGACTTTTTAAAATATTTCTATTTTAAACAATTCCTCAGTGCGCTGCTGGTATTTGACTGGCTCCGCCCCTCGTGTGCCAGCGCGTGTGCTCACCATGATCTGGATCTCACGCTTGCAGACCTGCAGGTCGTGCTCGTTGTTGACGTACATCCTCTTCAGGGCACAGCGCACCCCCTGATTGGTTCGCACCAGGAACACGATAGCAAAGCCGCCTGTGGAGGCAAGCAAACGTTACCTCAGGGGCTTTTTGGAAATTGTCATATTTATATAGCACATCACTGCCCCCTTGTGGAAAGAAGCGCAAAGAAAACACGCTGAAGGAGGCAGAAGCGCCATATATGGGGACCACAATATGAGAGAGATTTGAAGGCAAGGTCTTGTTTTTCCACCTGGGGCAGTAAAAAAATCACTCAAAGCACTCTAACCACCCAGCAACACCCTAGCAACCACCCTACAACACCCTAACAACATGGCGCAAATCTAGCGCATATTTTACTAGGTTTATTATTTAGTGCATCATTTTTATTTGTTTTTAAGTTGCCCTCTCTAAAAGCTTTACTTAATTTACATAATTCACATTCCAATTACAATCAAACCTGGATGGATTACAGATTATTAGTGAAGTGTGTGAACCTCAATGTGTCTTTGATTTGCATGTAGCATTCATTTGCATGCATAATAGAAAACAGTGTATCCACACATTATACTGTGACAGACCTTCAAAGACACTTTACACCTGAGAATAATTTGAACTAGGTTGCACTCGCATGCCTTTGATGATGATGTATTAAATATATACATTCATAATAAGAACTGAAAAACTTGCTTGAATATGTATTTAAAAAATAATGCCCTCGTATTTTCATGTATCGCTGAATGTGTCTTTTTGCCAATCACATGCAATACGTCACTGGCTAACTGGCTAATGCTCGGAACCCAAATGCAAACAAATATGTATTATATATATGCGATACACTGTAACGTCAATACTGCGTGTGTTCTTATGTTTGAGTGTAATGACTTCAAACAAGCGTAGAAAGCAAGTGTGTGCTTGTGAACAGCATACAGACACTTCACCTAAGTACGCATCAACGTATAAGTTAGTGATGCAGAGGGCCGTTATCCTTTAAAGTGGGCACGGGGGAAGCTGGCCAGGGCGAAAAGTAGAACGCAGGCATTTCTTTAAGTGTGTGACTCCAAGTGCTAGTTCTGTTGAGACAGTCAATTTCAGCAGAGTCATCTCTACTATGGAGACTATAATGGCTTCATATTGTGAAGCTGGTTGAGGGTGTGTGTGTGTGTGTGTGTGTGCGCACACGATAGATGAATCTCAGATGGAGCCCTTTAGCTTCTTTATCATTTCTGTCTATAAACAGAACAACCGAGTTAATCTGATATCTCGTTCCATTCACGACAAACATATTTATTTCCTGTCTAGCTGCATTATTAATGCCTAACACAAATGAGATACAGGTTATCACAACAAGCTTCTTAGTTATACATTTAGGAATAGAAACCTTGAAAATGACTTAAGATTATTTTACATACAAAACTGTTATGTGAAGATCTATATGCTATATGCCCTGAAATCGCATATTTGGAACAAAACGGTCTAATGCTTACACAGCTCTTAAATGTTGCCATTTTTAAATGTTAAACATTACAATACTGATACAATACTAAGCAAAACAATATCAAGAACAACAATAATACATAATACATCTGTATCTACGCGAGTTGTGTGATGTGTGCGAGCTGTCTCTTAGGGTTAATCTACATTCGTCTAAGATGAAAACATTTAGGATTTAAATTCTGATGAAGGCCTGAATCAAAAACAGATTTATGTTTCCTGAGTTCTGTGCCGATAACAATGAAAGCTTAGTCAGGCAAATGAAAGTTATATACAGGTTGAAGACATGTATAATCAAAGCAATCTGTCAAAGCCGCCTATTTAATAAAGGCTTCAGACAAGCAGCGATTACCAGCCAAAGGATTTACGCCAGATGGATGGAGCTGGCAGAAGAGCAGACAGGAAATTTAACCAGGATTCAAAATTCTGCTGTGGTAACTGACCTGCTACATTGATTTATCTGCAGTAATAACTGGTACAGCAAAAACCACAAGGCTCTTATTGGGCAAACAACCCAAATCAACTAACTCACCAACTGGAAAAATAACCAAACATCTCTGCTTACCTTCTGCCAGAGTTTCTTCCACAGTCACCTGGTGTCTTCCAACAGTGAAAGCCCGTCCAATAAAATTCCCACCCACACCACTGCTGGATCCAGAACCTCCTGCTGTTCCTCCAGAACCGGGTCCAGAACCCACCAGCTCTCTCCGGGAGTCAAAAAACTTCTTCATGGTTTATCAAGGAGCTCCTAACTGCTTATTTGACTCTCGGATAAAGGACTCGATAAGGAACTGTTGTGGGTTGTTCTGGTGCCAGAGGTCTAGATTAGCTGTGACTGTCAGGCATGGACTTACAGACCAATTCTGCTGTCCACAAATAAACAGTATGCAATTAAATAAAAGTACCACTGTTGAATGCGTTAATGGTCTGATATGATTGCTGTGCGTTTCTAGTGTGTCAGTACCGGACTAAGGTCCATACCCCGCTTATAATATTTAATTCCAGCTGAACTCAACTTAAAAATGATAAACGAGTCTTCAAACGTCAAGTAAACAGATAATATTATTTTGATGGATGAAAGTCAAACCCTCCATCACCAACCAGCTGTGCAGCCGTTAAAATCACCGACTTATCACACAAAAAAGCCAATGACATGCGTATATTAATCAAACGAATGTCTTTTCCTCTGCACTAAACGCTCATAATCATATACATTAGTGCCTTATTTGATGAAAAAATACTATTTTAAATTCTGCACTCAGACAGCTAGACGCTAATGCTAGCATTCCTGCTGAATCCGCACGCACTCGGATAACATTTCATCCGCGCGGTTCTGTCGGTACGGTGCCGGTTAACGGTGAACGTTTGCGATTTGATTTACGCGAAGAGAATCAAAATTTTGCCCGAAACCAACGTGTTATTCATGGCGAGTCTCGTCTGCGGCTTCGGATGCTGCAGATGCGCCAGCTAACCGGAAACAACACCGGAAGAGTGAAGCTGCACACAAGTGCATTACAATTACCGATAAAAGTCTTTAATGTTCATTTATTATGCGGTGCGATCTTAACGGTGTGTGTGAATGAATGATGCATGCAAGAAAGAACCGTCATGGCAGTCAAAAAGGTTTCGCGTGTAAACACAGTGACACACGTCCTGAATGACCGAATCACGTGATATGCTTCGTCTAAAACTATTGATTTATTTATTTACGTTTACATGCAGATTTTATGGCCTTTGTTTCTAAAATCTACATAGTGTATCGATAAACGTACTGTTTCTGTATGGCCAGAGGCAAACATACAGCGCAGTGGCGTGTGGTAGACCAATAAAACGATGAGTCCTATGTTTGAGGGATTTTAATATTTCAGGTTAATATGTTATATTTGCATTGTGGGTCACATGCTGTAGGTGAAACGCTTTCTATGGATAGTCCCATTCTGCCACACTGATTTTGGCCAGTTTGGTACGTTAATGTTTCGTATTGGGAATTGTGGCTTTATCGCACTGTAAAATATTAGATACAGCACCTGCGCCACTTAGCAACGTTTACAATAAACAAACAATTATACTTGTAAAATTGGCTATAAGTAATTGGCACGTTTCTGTGTGGCCATAAATACGTGGGAAATGATCTTATGATTATATCTTATTATATTACATGTAAATAGTACCGCATCCATCTACCGGTCATTACCGTTTAATCACTAAACACGGTGTCAGGGAGCAAATAAAAGAGGAGTGGCCGTATAGGAGGAAACTGTAACACGATTCAGTCCACAGAGGACAACACCCACTAAAGTTGGCAACAAAAGTCAGAGACATCCCCGCTGACCTACGCGTCCACTCGCAGCGCGAACGGGTGTTGTCCGTCTCCGTCAGTCCAGCGGTTCAGCAGGTAAGATTATTCAACTTTGATCATTGACATTATGAGACAAAAAACTCATCATCACCATCACTTTCCTTCCGCTGGTAACAGAACTATATGAACCTTCTTTAGCCTGTTAAATAGACGTGTAGGTTTGCGTCTGCAAGAAACCATGCAAGTCAACGTAAGCGTTAGCTGTACAGTAACTTGTATCGTAAAAAGACACATTTTCTCCAACTTTGCGTAACGAAGTATTTGTGGGCACGTACGTTTTATGCGTAAGAACTCCCACGTTCCGTCATGCGCCTTGCGTTTGAATGTCTAAACTTGGTCCTTTTGATAAAAAGCTTGCATTAAAAACAATGAGCCACACGGTGCTTTGCATGGCAAAATAATTATACCACATTGTTTTGCAAATGCGCATTTGTAATATGTAGGATGAAGCTTCCTGCTGGTACAGTACTGGCCGACATTATACAGTATGTATCATACAATATTCAATTTTATGAGTTAACACTCAATGTTTACATACTGTAGTTTGTAAAAGAGCTAAATCTTTAATATGAAACATGGGAACTTATGGTAAAATATAAATCAATCGCTAATATAAATAGACCTTTAAATTGACGGACATATGCTGTATGTGCAAGATAAATTATTAAAAGAACTTTAAATGATACGCGGTAGTACATTTGTATTTATTCCTTATTCCAAAAGAAATTGTGAATGTTTTGGTGAATTGTGTATTTATGAGGTAAGAATACAATGAATTGAAAATTGAGAGATGGTCTCCGCTCTCTGCTGGTGTAAGAGCGTTGTGAGCTGATTGTTTAAACGGAAAGTTGACCCCAAGCAAAAGGCGGTTAATTACCAGTTTAATTACCAGTCTCTTCTGTTTAATGAGGTGGTGACCAGTTTGCTTGTGGCATTCTGGGGCATTATTTATTTAGCAGTGTCTTGTTATTAAGTCAAGCTCTTTCCTGCTTATATTTCAGTAGAATAAAGCCACGTGATTTCTAATGAGATGTAGCGCTGACCTTCTGTCAGTCTAATGGGCACTCTGAACCACCAGAGCGTTTTGACACTTAATTTGGCAGAGGCCCCAAAATGATGCGTTTTTTAGACCTTTCTGACACTTTAATCCCACTTGCGTGTAATATTGTGATTGCATTAGATGCGAAATATCATTTTTGAATGTTTGTATTTGTTTGTTTGTTTGATGGTTGCCTTAAGGCTACATATACGAAATGTTTTTTTTTGTCTTCAGCTTTTGCGTATCTTCATCGGCAGATCCTTCATCACAATGGCAGCGGTAAGATAATTCTTTCTTTTGAATGTAAAACAGATTTTGTTTAATGATACTGTATGTCTGATATTACAGCTCTCGTACGGTCAGTTCAGAAATCATTATTCCCATTTTACTCTTTGCAAACACGTAGATACATTATTCAAACGCCAGAGGCATTTACACATGCAAAAGGGTACACGTGCTTGACTGTATTTATTATTTTTTACCTAAAGGCTTTTCTTCAGTTTGTTTATATGAATGTTATTCCAAAATGTGGCAAAAGAACAAGCAGATTTAGTATGTATAAAGATTTGACCGCTAGTATAAATCTTTACACCTCAAAATGTGCAAGTCTGAAACAGCCCTGTGACAAATGCTAAACATAGATGATGTTTACACTCAGTCAACCTGTATAAAGAGTCCCGCTGTGTTTTTATCTGCTGTAGTTGGGTAACCGTGGAACAGTGACTGAGGCACAAGGCTTCAATGCAGATGAAGATGCCCAAAAACTCTACAATTCTATGAAAGGAGCTGGTGAGTGATCGAACAAAGCAAAACTGAATGTGTGCAGGCAGAATATTAGACTGACGGCCTCGGTCCCCATTCACCTTCACTGTATGGTAAAGACACAATGAAAGTGAATGGTGACCGAGGTTGTCAGTCCCAGTATTCTGCCTTTAGTGCTGCAGAGAAGGAAGAAAGCCTTTCAAGTTTGAAACAATCTGAGAATAAATTCATTTTTTCAGTGAACTACCCCTTTTAATATCTTTTTATATGCTTTAAACAGAGATATTTTTAAGTAATGAACATTAATTAACCAAAAATAATAAGCATTATTATTTGGCAGATGCCCCTAATGGCACGACATTGGTAGCCTAACCCATAAACCTCAAATCATTGCATAATATTTCTTCCCCTTTGAATAAATGACAATCGGCTCATCTCCAGTGATGTGTGGTTGCTATTTAAATGACATCTAATCCTATTTAAATGTCTTACCATTCAGACCGGGCACTTAAAATCACCCCTATTTCTGCCTGACACCAGTGAGTCACCTGGGCTTTTCCAAAACAAAAGCTGAGGTTTAGTCTCTGGCTTCGGTCCTGTAGCACACAAAGGGTTTTCTCATTCTACGTAGCAAACCTCGGAACAATGTTGAGAATGCAGCTACAGATTTGTAACAGACTTCAGTTGATTCCTGTGAGACATGTTATACACACACACACACACACACAAACACACACAGTGGTCTACTAAACACAGGCCTGCCCGTGGGAATTACAGAAGTGCGGTATGAGTCATCTCCATGTGATTTCAGCGTATGTATAATTGTATATGTCGTGCAGTGAATGAAACCATCGCTGGCTGTTGTGTAATCAAACATGTGATTTCTTTTTGGGGCTCTTAAAGGGACAGTTCATCCCAAAATGAACATTCTGTTATTATTTAGCTGTGATTTTTTTTGTGCTCCTTCAATGGCACAGCAAAGGCAAAGTTTTGTTTACGCTGTTATTTCCTTTTACAAAGAAACATTTGGCAGCCAGGAGACAATATTTGCATTGTAACAGTCACGGTGCTGTTGTTGTATAAACAAAAGCAGCATGGATTCGATTTTAGAAATGAATTTCTTTCAGGCACCAACGAGGCAACTATCATCGAGATTCTGGCTCATCGTACGATTGCGCAGCGGCAGAAGATCAAGGAGGCTTTCAAACGGACTGTTGGAAAGGTAACATCCAGGATACTCAGATACAGAGTTACACTGTTTCAGTATTAACTGCCAATATCAGCCGTATCAAAATCAATGGATCTCAGTCTTCTCTCGTATCAAAACAACAGGCTTTTTTGAAAATTAGGAAAGCTTTTATCCCAGCTAACAGGGAACATTCTCAAAAACATTATTATTAAGTTGTTAGCGGAACATTTAAAAAAACAAACACAAAAAAATGTGTGAGTAACGTTCATGTAACCAAGCAATAATGTTAATAAAACGTCCTTAAAACTGAATGTTTTGAACAATCCTAGAACAGATAACATTTTTACTCGTGTAAAACGTTAGGGAAACGTTCTTACAACCTAAAACTGTAAGCAGGGATGTTTTTATCCTTGCAGAAAGCCCTAATGTCAGGGATGGCAACCAGCAGGTTATATTTACCTGCGGCCCACAAAGGCGATTAGATAACTTTGTTGACAAGTCTGTATATTGACAGGTACAGACAAAGCAGACTGTGTATCACTGATAACAGATGCTGTCACCCAGTTTTAATCATTAACTCCTCGTGTACATGCACACATTGTGGGAACAGATAGTCTGTACAATACGCTGTAGGTCTTATCTCAGGATACATCCCTGGTTTTATGACTGTCCTCATAACAGCTGATGAGTATAAAGAAGCTATGCTTGCATCTCACAGCCAGCATTGAAATTATTGGGCTTCCTCTATTAATCTGTAAACCATCTGTTACACAGTAACATAGTAACTACAGTATAATGCATGAAAATGAGACCAGACTGTTAGTAAAAGTCACAGTCGGGTCTTGCTTGGGTTTGTGGAAAGTTAAACCAACTGCAGAGTTCCCTGTTGCTGCACACAGCAGGCAAAAGTGAGTCATTGTGGTGGAACTTCTTACAAGGCAGTGTGTGAGTGAACGCCGTCTGGAAACAGCCGGCCTCACCCAGTTCTTTCTGTAGAGTTACATCAGAAACTATGGCCTTCGTTTGCCATGTCAACAAAACACACTTTCCTAACATGAAACCCAGCTAACAGGGAACGTTCTCAGAACGTTGGTTAACATTAATTTCTCTCAAAGTTATCAGAAAACGTTCAGTAACGTGCGTAGAACTTTTTTTAACGTTATATGTTATATATCAAAAATGTTATTCTTAAGTACCTAGAGGAAGGTTTTAAAAACATTACAAAATGAATTGCAGAATTCTAATTTAAGCTCTCTACAGTATGTCTGGGAGGGGTGTTGTGTTGTGTTTAGTAACTAAAGCTCTTTTCCCATGTGCGACGTCCGTTTAGGACCTAATAGATGAATTGAAATCAGAGCTGACTGGAAACTTTGAGAAGGTTGTTACTGGTTTGCTGATGCCTGCCCCGGTGTACGACGCCCACGAGCTGAGAAATGCCATCAAGGTCTGTGTGTGTGAAGAACTTCGAAGTTCGGACAGACTTTATACAACATTAAACTCTGTATGACTAAAAATATACAGTTAAAGCACAACGTTTTTCCTCTTACAGATCAATTTAAAGATGAAGCGTAACATTTGTTCGCCACTGACAACGCTAATTGCTAGTTTTCGTAGGAAATAACTGCCCAAGAAGGCTGCTGAGTCACCTTTGGACTAAGTTTCCAGCAGTGTTGCTTAGGAACATCGCCTAAAAAGTTTCTGTGTATCAAAAGCCTTTATGAATCATTATTTTTGTTAAGCTGGAGGGATTCTTCCATGTCTTCAGGGTGCAGGTACAGAGGAAGCGTGTCTAATTGATATCTTGGCATCCAGAAGCAACGCTGAGATAAAGGAAATCATCGCTACCTACAAGAGAGGTACAAGATGATTATTTGAGCAAGATTATTTGATTAAATAGTTTTTTACATAAAACATTTCGTTAGGTTTGTTTAAAACAAAAGAAAAGATTTGGTCACGGACGTAAGAAAACCTCAACTTAAGAGTTACAGATATAGTTTTGAAATGTCATGCCTGCAAAATTTGTTGTCTTGTTTTAAGGTCGTTGTAAAACACAGTTTGAATATACAGTTCTGCTCATTTCATTTACATCATCACAGAATTTGACAAAGATCTGGAGGATGACGTGTGTGGAGATACTTCCGGAATGTTCCAGAGGGTTCTGGTCTCGCTACTCTCGGTACGTAAATACAAATCTCCTCAGCCGTATTATTCGTAAAGAAGCGTTCCCTTATGTTTGCCATGCAAACCTTTGTTTCCCACACCGTCCGGCCTCTGCAGGTGTCTCTCCTGCATAGTTGAGCCTCAGAGATTTTATCTGTTTTTATTCTGCTTTGTTTATAGGCCGGGCGTGACGAAAGCACCCGGGCAGATGATACTCTGGTTGCCCAGGATGCAAAGGTGAGGATTTCTGTTGCAAACATGGTCAGCAGCAGGTCTTAGTAAGTGCACGTTTATCATAAATCAATGTTGGTGGCATAACAGCCACTGATCCTGATCGCCTTCTGAAGACATAATGTTTGTTAATAATTGACAGTATACTGAAGGACATATCCTAATTGCAGTTCCCGGTTCTTTATTAATTAACAGGACATCTACGAGGCGGGCGAGGCGCGCTGGGGAACAGATGAGGTCAAGTTCCTCACTGTGCTGTGTGTGAGGAACAAAAATCACCTAATACAAGGTACTTGTGACCCTTCAGAAAACACCACATTTAAACCGAAATCAACACTGTATCAGCACATCTATATACGACAGACTGCACGCAATAGATTATCTCCACCTTGTGGTGACCGGAGGTAATTTTATTATTGTCTGCTTTTCCTTCACTACCTGGTCCAACTCATTTAAAATGTAATATGCAATTGTTGCATATTTCACATACTCATTGGTACAAACAAGTAGTATGCAGTATACAGTGAATAGTGTACAAAAGCAGCTGTGTTTTTTCCATTCTAAACACAGCTGCACTTTTTCCAGTGTTTAAAGATTATCAGAAGATTTCAGGACGGGACATCGAAGACAGTATAAAGAGAGAGATGTCAGGCTGCCTGGAGGATGTGTTTCTGGCTATAGGTCAGTCACAAGCCTCTGATCCACAGCATTCACATTTACTGGAGTTTTGTAGTCAGTATTTAATTCACTTGCATTTGCCTCCTGAAATATGAGCTTGTCTTCGCTTTGTAGTGAAATGCCTGAAAAACAAGCCTGGATTTTTTGCTGAACGACTCTACAAGTCAATGAAGGTAAAGCATCTTCATCTAAGTATTCAGAGATCAGACCAATGAAGAAGTCAACTTAAGTGCAGATGGAAGAATATACTCCGGTAAGTGTCTGTTGGCTTCTCGCAGGGTTTAGGCACCACAGACAGCGTGCTGATCAGGATCATGGTGTCACGTGCTGAGGTAGACATGCTGGACATCAAGGCTGAGTTTCTCAGGATGTACGGAAAAACACTGTACTCTTTTATAAAGGTGAGATTATAGCATGTCCAATGTTATAATGTAGCTCATATTTTAAATGTTTGCACACTTACTTGTAATTAGTACTAATGTTTATCTGGTATTTAACTAGTTCTGTTTCTGGTTTGTAGGGTGACACGTCAGGTGATTACCGCAAGATCCTGCTGGAGCTCTGTGGGGGGGAGAAGTAATCGGGTCGTGAGGAGTCGTCACGTTAATTAACGTCCATCTGGTTAATTAACGTGAAACACGATCTTTAGGCCTACAGCATTTCAAACACATTTCTTGTTAGTAGTACTAATTTAAACTAATCAGTGATGTCTTAAACAGGATCATGGTTTGTTACTGTTTACTTCCTTTGAATTTATACGAGTCGTTTATAGACTGACACAGTGCAGGTTTATCAAATAAATTAAAAGATAAAAACAGATGATATTGTCTGTATTGATGTTTTGGTGTCTCACTGTATGTTCCTCTAATCTGTATATTTATTGAGCTCCATTTATTTAATTACTCACAATATAATTAATTAGTATCCTAGATTAATTAAACTAACTGCTCATGGTTGTTAGCACAGTCTCTCTGTCAAAGGTAACAGATTTTTAAGAACTGCAACTTGTGAATTCGGCTTCTGTGTAAATCATGGAAAAAATGAGAGATTCGGAGCAGAGTGAATCGTGAGGCACATTGTTGCCACTAAGTGGCGTCATGCACATACACACTTTGCCACTTTCCATTAATCGGGTCTAAAACAGGAATAAACATTGGAAATAACAGGAATAAACATTAATCTTTTTTCAGTTTTCTGTCTACCATAGATTTTTGGTTACACTGCAACATCAAATGTACGATGTCAGAATACAGTTTTAAACCATTGTCTCTGAAAAGCAGTTTGGACAAGTTGGCTTACACAAACTATTGGTTTTATTGCAGCTTGTTAAAGGTTGCACAACGGAAAACCATTTTTCTGTCCACTCACAAAATTGTCAGAGAATAACTGTTTAAATTATGCAAACATGACGTTCATCCAGATTCATTCAGACTAACAATGGCCCACAGCATAAATAAGCCTCTATCACTTGAGGCAATGCATTTTTTGCTGTATTTTGTTGTTTTTCCTCATGCTTGTCAATTTGAAGGAAAGTTTATGCATTTTTTAAAAAGTTTGTGCTATTTATTTTTGTTCCTGTTGTTAGCCTGAGAACCAAAACCATTAAAACCACCACACTAGCTAACAGGGAACGTTCTTAGAACGTTGGCTGACATTCTCTAAAAGTTCTCTCAAATGTCTATCCAAGTTATCAAAATATGTTCTTGCAGTAACGTTATTAGAACATTTTTAACAATATATCTCATGTCAAAAATGTTATTCTTAAGTAGTTAGTGGAACGTTTTAAAAATGTTAGAGAATTAAAAAAAGTTTAAATAACATTCTTTAACGAAACCATAATGTTAATACAAAACTGGATGTTTTGAACTTTCCTAGAACTGTCTAGGAAACTGTCTAGGGTCTGTTTTTGTTACTTTTGTTAGGGAAACGTTCTTACAATGTAAAATTGTTAGCCAGAATGACAAAGTTGCTCACATTGGTAGTGATTTGTGGGCTGTCATGTGATCACTTGTTAACCTGAGTCTCTTTAAACAGTAATTATGACGATCAGTCAAATAACACTGTAAACACAGACTGCAACACCACAGTCCAAGCAGCTAAACCAGAGCAGGCTCTCAAAGCCAGTGCTGTGTGCACAGCACGTCTGGTTATAATTCATTTTATCATGATTTAATGAATAACTGCTGCAATCAATAGAAGAGACACACACCATCATCTCTTTCAAATTAAGATCTTAAATTAAATTAAATTAAAATCTGGTTACCGCCTGCTTGTCTTTGGCAATACTTGGTCAATACGACACAACTGGTTAGTGAAAACGTCTCTCGAGTGGAGCCATGATGTTTGAATTACACACACAGAGTCTGTATGTAGTTCATTCCTTTCACAATTTGATTTGAAACTGAATTGTCATCCAACTAGTGTTTCTTTCATAAAGACCAAAAGTTCTGCCAGTTCATGTTCGAGTTGATTCAAACCACAGGAAGTTGATATGGGAAGCTGTAAGGTGCCCACCACAAACCGCGTGTTACATCCTGCATCTATAAGAACATTCTGTTCACACGGCGTGGGAAAGTACAATGAAACGACGCACAAAGAGATCCAACGATAAACGCAAGATAACGGAAGATAACGCACACCTTGAACTTCTCATCACAACGGCAAACGCAAATTATAGAAGGTGATTTACCCAAATTTCTTTATTACATCATAAATCAAATTAACCTGCCGTGTCATGCTGTTGCATTTCCAACGCACAATGATGTAATTTATAAAGCGCATGTGGCAAATTGTTTAAGTTATGTTTACTTAAGACTTTGACGTTAAGTTGGTTGCTTTAAATATGCAAAATAA